>CAFUXE010000771.1:74369-107613 GCA_903364295.1 Serranus cabrilla | reverse complement strand
GTTAAGTTACATCCAGCTGGGGTTTCACCGCGAAGACGGGGTGGTGTTACCGTTTAAAGAAAACCTGAAAGAAAAACATAAAATTTATTAATTTCTATAGATGAATGTTTTCTGCTGCATAGTGAAGCTCGCAGCAGACAGACAGACACTGAGCAGTAAATCACCTGCACACTCTCTCCATCATGTGTGTGACAAGGCGGTCGGAGATGCCCGGACAGGACTCCTCAGCCAGGTTGAAAGCGTTTTCCAGCTCTTCAATGGCTCCAACGCCTCCGCCGCTCGCCCGCCGCTTCTCCTTCAACTGGTGGTAGAGAAAAATCAAACAAAGAATTTTGTGTATTGTCCAAAGAAAGGCTTTGACCAAACTAATTACTGTTGAAAGCTTAATTAAAACTGTACTGTTTACAGTTATAACAATATGACAAGCAGAAAGAAATCAGCTTTTGTATTTACTGACAAAGCTAAAAACGTCAAACAAGCGATTGAGACCATAAACGTATTAGGAAGATTATTACTGACGTTGTCAAATGAGAAATAGAGTAATTTTCTTATAGATTTCTTTACAATATGACTTCTTTTTTCAATCAGTGGAGTCGCCCCCTGGTGGACATAGGATAGAAAGTTTAAAGCACTTCAACATCAGCTTCACTTCCCAGACTCGGAGGCTACTTCCACTAATTTTATTGTCTATGGTCCTGACAGGAGCAGTCCATTAATAGCAATGAATCTAGTTCAATCTAACCGTGCCGATCATGTCACTTCTGCAGCCCAGACTTCTAGTTTTATCTGTGCTATAAATAAAACAGGAGGAGATCATTTTCAATAAGTGCTTTGGGTGACCCAGTGCAGTTATTATGAACAACAGGCCAGTGCTATGATCACTAATGAATTGTCCAGAGCTCAGCAGAAGCATCCAAACAGAAGAAGTGTTTTGAAAAGGCACGTTTTAAGACAGGTTTATTTCATTAGATTAACGCCTGCACTTGTTGTGCTGTGTGTAGCATCATACAATCCCCTTCCACAAAGGTTTGGCCTACCTCTCTGAAGATAGGTGTTACCAAAGCAGAAAGGCATTGTGACTTGGGTTGCCTTTTCACCGAATCTCCTGACTGGGAAGAGGAAAAAGAGTGTGAGGGGGAAAAACAAACAAACAAACAGAAGATTGTGTGTGTGTCCTGCCTGTGTCTTACCTCTGAATCTGTGTGTGTGTAGCCCTTCTGTAGCTTGGACAAAGAGGTAGGTCTGACTGTTGGAAAGGTCCACATGGGACACGTGTCAACATCGCCATCAGCATCCCTGAAGGAAGGCAGAAAAGAGAGTAAAAAATGTGACATTCATAACCTCACTTTACATTCAGACATGTTCATGTTATTAACGTGGAGGGTTTCGACGAATAGATGCTTTGGAAAATGTCAGTCCATCTTGAGACTCACATATCTGAGTCGTCCGAGCTGGACTCCTCTCCGTGCCCCTCTGACTTCCAGCGGCGGTAGCGGTCAATCAGCTCCGTCAGATAAGCCGTCTTCTTGGTATAGCGTGTGATGAACTTGTGCTTTAGGAGCTCTTTGGCTGTCGGCCTCTGTGCAGATATATGGGAAAGACAGAAGGAGAAAAAGGATTAACATGCAGTGACCCTGAAGCTGGAAGAAGAATCACACAGTACGGATCAGGTTGTTCCGCTCTATAATGAGTCCACCATCACATTGTTAAGACTTAACATATTTTAGGTGCAAAACAAAAATGTGGATTGGATTTGAATATTTGAGAAAGAACAACACAAATCATAATTCCTGTTAAGAACAAGGCATGCTAATCCATTTAAAAATAACATGTCTGATCCCATTTCAGTTCTGCTACAATACAAATGGATGCAGGTGTATTACTCACAAAACGAGGGTCTTTATTTAAACAAGCCTCCACAAACTCTTTGAAGGGCTTGCTGTAAGGTCCCTCAAGTGTTGGCGGAGTGTTTTTCGGGATGAGGAAAAGGACCCTCATAGGGTGAAGGTCAGAGTTCGGAGGTTCCCCTTTAGCCAGCTCAATGGCAGTGATTCCCAGGGACCAAATATCAGCCTGAAGGGGAGCATGAAATGTGTAAGTAAGGTGTGTTAAGTCCACATACCGACACTGGAAAATGTGTAATGAATAGAAATATAGTTCTTTAATTAGAATAATGTTATGGAAGCCCATTTCCACCAGTAAAAGAAAAATCAGATGTAAACTTTGCCCTGTAATAAAAAAACAACAGATCTTTTTTTTAAATAACGATTAAATATCTTTAAAAAAATATATTTTTCTAAATAATTTGTCATTTGACATTTGGTCAAAGGATATCATTAACCCAGTGAGAAGTCATTATTTTGAGAACATTTTTCACAATCCATTATAATCTCTTCCCAAACACATTGGGGGGAATGGGCTTCCATATCATGTAAATCAAACAATTCTTCCCATGCTGAATATTTAAGGTAGTGTGTACTTGTCAGTGCCTCCACCATTAACAAAACATTATCGCTTCATGAGCTCAATGTTCAACCAAAGTGAAACCTCTTTTCACCCAAAAGTGAGGAAAAAAACAAGCAAACCAACCTAAATAGAGCTTTCACTCAAAGCAGTAACACAGGATGTCTCTTGTCCGCTCCATAGACTCTGGCCTCACCTTGAAGTCGTAGGCGGACTGTTTGATAACCTCAGGAGCCATCCAGAAAGGTGTGCCCACAAATGTGTTCCTCTTAATCTGGGTATCTGTCAGCTGTCCCGCCACCCCGAAATCTGCCAGCTTCACGTCGCCCTGCTCCGACAAGAGCACGTTGGCAGCTAGGAGAAAGAGACGGAAGAGGAAAAGTGTAATGTGAAACAGAAGACAAAAAACAAACACTGAAATACAACAACGCAATCAATTTATTAATGACTGTGCACCTCGACATTCCAGAAACTCCAATAAAAGTTTCCACAATTTTTCTAATTCCTTTGGTTGTGCAAGTCAGTCTCTCCAACACAATTCAAGATGCCATCTGCTTCACCCATAGACATAGCAAAGGTTGAATTAATTGCTCTCCAAGAAAAAGCAATTATCCTGACATGCTGAAGTCCAAAGTACATTAAAAAAGTCCCAGGCCATAAGTTGGCCAACAATTCAGCTGGACTGGAGTAATGTTGGTTCTTATTAAGCATTTATATTATTATATATAACAGTCTCATTTTTGTAGTAAGTGATTGTATTTGGGGTTTAATGCATGTCATTTCCAAATCAGACTCTCGTATGTCCCCTTGAACATTAGGTGAACCTTGTAAATAGAAGAAAAAAGAATGTTCACTCCTAAAAATACAAATTTTTTTTAATGTAAAAGTACAAAAAATGCATGTTTCCAACATCAATGAGGAATTATCTTATATAATGATGCAAGTTTTATTGAAAATAGTTGTGATGCTAACATTGGACATCTCTGCTTGTCTTTGTTCCAGGACAGCTGAATGGAAAAGATGGGACTATTTTTCTTCAATGCATAAATGAGTATGTTATTACCTTTAATATCTCTGTGGATCTTCCTTTCAGAGTGCAGATACTCCAGCCCCTTCAGTATTTCCCTCAGAATAGTAGCAATGTAAGTCTCTTCCAGAGGCCCAGGACGGAGCTACGAAGAAAGTAAAGTAATTCAGAAAGGTGGAAGTTGGGAGAGGGAACCAACAGCTGGTCAAGTTTTGCTTCTCCTGTGTAAAAAGTACCACTCAGTGAAAAACTTTGTGTTAGCTGTATATAAATATAAATGTTCTTACCAGATCCAGAGCAGATCCTCCACCTAAATACTCCATGATAATCCACAGCTTGGTCCCCTGAGAGGATAAAATACCAGATAAAAGACGTTTAAAGTTTAAGATGTATAAATACCACTTTGCCTGTATGGGGAAATGTATGTGTCTGTTTCTCTTAACATCTTTATGCTGTTTACTGGACATAATCTGTGTACATATTGCTTTGTTATTGTCTCACCTTAAGGTATGATCCATAATACTTGGTAACAAAAGGGCTATCACACTGGCTCAGCACTGTGATCTCCTGTTGAATGTCTTCTATCTCGTCCTCTGCCTCCTCCAGATCTATAATTTTAATCGCCACCACCTCCTTTGTGCGGTTATTGATGCCTTTGTAGACCTCTCCAAAGGAGCCCTTCCCAATCCGCTCCTGCTTGGTGAAGTACTCCTCGGGGTCCAACCGGGTATTCTGCTCCAGCGACAGCGAAGAAAGCATATTTCACTATAACTGTACAGGCAAATGTATGTGTATAGGAGTGTGTGTGTGTCTTGCCGAGCACTTGATCAGCACAAGAGCAAACGACTTGTTTCACATATGAATGCTCTTTTATAAAGGTTAATTAGACATGACGGGAGGAGCTACATCTATCTGTTGGCCTAGATAATAATATTCTCATGCACAGCTCGAATATAAAAACATGATGGATGATTAACCTTTCTTATCTGTGCCACTACCTATCTATTCAGTCACAGCCCATTTAATTACCTGGACTCGAGATCGAACTTTGTGCCAGTGTGTAATTCAAGAGGCATGACACTTGAAAGCTCAGTGTTTTTCTCTCTCCAAAACAGCAGGAAATGAGTAATGATTTGATTTGAGTGAGGAAGTCATTACATTTAAAATATTTCAGTATGTGTAGTATGTGACAACTGCAAGTCCTAAAACAATGGAGAAAATATTGCTGTATACTGTCGTGAAATTTGAAGTTTTTAGGTACAGGTTTTTTTCAGCTTGTTGGTTGCTATGGTATTATTTCACCTGATGCTGACAATGGCAATGAGGTGTAAAATGAAAATGAAAAATAATTACATTTACATTTGAGCACATAGTAGGTTTTATCACCTTGCCTTGATGTCTTAGACCCCCACCCACCTATTCATGGAAAGCCTGACCAGTCATGGGGGTTCGCCTTGTCTTGGACAAGAAGAAGGGAGGTGACAGTTGGTGAAAAGATGATTTCTGTACCTGGTTTTGCATGTTTTGAAGATGTGCCATCCCGTCTGCAGGTTGGACGGCACACGGACAGCCACAGCTCTCTCTTTCCCGAGGTTATCAAATGGTCCTTTCGGGTTTTTCCTCCCCTCTTAGCTGTCTAGGAAGCTAGCTAGGTGGCTAGCCAGCTAGATAAACACCCAATCTGCTGGCTTTAACGGGGCTGTCACTCCGCGCTCTGTTTTCGGCCTCCAACTCCAACGGAGGACTGAAGAGCCCGGCGAGACAACAAGCTAGTGACCGAGAGACTCCATTTATGTCGGCAGTGTTGAACACGAAGATGAAATGCTTCCTCCGTCTATTAATATTTAATTCATTTCAAGGAACGCTTAGCCTGTTGTTCATTTGAAGCTTGAGGAGGACAAAATAATGGCCCAGCCGGAGGACGCATGCGCATTGGTTCTAAAGTAGGTGGGATTGTGGGAGATGTATTTTTAAGCTCCGTTGAGCTCACTTACCTAAAACCGCTTTTATGTAGATGCCTTAGCTTTATGAATAAAAAATACGTTATTATTATACATACAGTATACATTTAAGCTTATGCTGAGTCTCATGTGTTGTATACAACCCGATTCTAAAAACGTTGGGACACGATGTTAAACGTAAATAAAAACAGATGAGGAGAAGTTAGGGCTACATGTAGGCTACAAAAATAAAGTTTATCAGTGG
The DNA here is from genome assembly GCA_903364295.1 of Serranus cabrilla. Classification (NCBI taxonomy): domain Eukaryota; kingdom Metazoa; phylum Chordata; class Actinopteri; order Perciformes; family Serranidae; genus Serranus; species Serranus cabrilla. The sequence goes on along the minus strand of CAFUXE010000771.1, from coordinate 101,918 downwards.
GAACATAAAATATACATAATATATTGTACAGTTTGCATTTGAATATATGTCACAAAGTAAAACAGAAAATACGTCAAACTGTGTTCAATCAAACCTGTGTACCTACATAGTGTTTAAGATCATTTGTGTTCAATCAATTTAAAGCAGAGTAACTGGCAAGCCTTTGGCCAAGCTGTATTGGGGCTGATAGCTACTGCATTGGCTGGATTTTGTGCTCTGCTTTTGATGCCTTTATCTGAGTCTCATAAGAGGCAGCAATTGCCCTGTAAACAAGCTATAATCAGAAGCAGAGTTTATTGCCTTGTAGGGTGTCACCCATATGGTATTTTCTTGGTGATCTTGGTGTACAATTAACATATTAACAGGAAATAAAAAAATAAGAGCCAAGTACTGCAACAGTCAAGAACACAAGCAAGATAAATTTACAATAAAAATATGAAAAGGAAACAGATATGTACAATATAACTGTTATAGAATAATAACATGGACACAGTGGACAATTCACATCACTGGTGGCCCATCTTGCTGTTTTTAACAATAACAAACCCCCTGAAAAATAGTGGTCAGAAGAAATACAGGACAAGGAAACAGGCTAAGTTACTGTCATCATCCAAAATTCCAAAGGTCAACTTCAGCACAGGTTTAGATTCAGATTTCCTTTTACTCTGACACTCATCATTGAAAATGTGTTGTTTCTTATTCAATCATTTTTAAAAGAGTTTAAAACCATCTAAATAATAGCTTTGTATTCATTTGCATTAATTAGGGCAATTACATAATTGTAGTCTGAACCAACTAACTTGAGTGTGATAATTGTGTACGCTCGTTTTGTGACCTGGGCGCCGCCTGCTGCTCCGGCTCGCCTGGACAGACTTTGTATATTATACGCCCCGCCCCCGCGGACACACCGGGTGGAGCTGGTGACTAGACACAGACACACACACGGACACACTAGCTTGAAGCGGTGTGTCTTTCGGTTTCACTCGTCGTCTGTTCCGGTTGATGCTGTTAATATTTAACCGAAAGAGCGGCGTTTTGACACATGACATTTTAAACCTCGGTATTAAAAGAATAACGGTGAGTATTCATGCAAGCTGAAGCTAAGTGGAGCAATAAATGGCTAACTGTGGTCAGCCCGCCTGTTACTGCGGACTGTCAGCTGCTGAAGCGCTGTTAAGCTAACGTGTTGTGATAAAGATAACACGAGCATTAGCTAATGCTAAACACACTAGCACCTAGGCTGTGTGCATACGGTGCATCGCAGTGATATTAGCTAGATATTAGCTACGTGCTAGACATGGCGTCTATGGGGATTTTCATTCAATGACATTGAAGCCATGTGTTAAACAACAGCTACACCTCATGTCAACGCTATGTAATTTCATGAAATGCAACTTGAATTGTTATTATTCATTTACTATCTATGAGGTTTGGCTTATACACTCTTGATTCCGCTGCGGGTCATGCCCTTTCACACGGACTAGAGAGCAGGTTTTAGCCAGTACTTTCCGCCTCTCAGGAAGTTGTCAAGGACTACATTTTAAATGAGGTACAATTAATCTGAAAATTAGAAATATTGTTTTACTATCATAAGAAAACCAGGATGGGATTACAGGCAGACCATTGACATTAACATTAGGGAGATGGCAAACATCCAGGACTCAGATATGAGCTTGTGATTACTGAATATGATACTCCTGTCTCTGTGATAGTGCAATCACTAAAGTGTAGCTTAAATGTTGACAGTCTGACTTGAGCTCCAGTCTTACTGTTTGTTTATTTATTTGTTTGTTTGTTTGTTTGTTCATTTCCTTCCATTTGTTGTGTCTACAGGCTGGATGAGTGGGCCATTCACCTCCCCCTCTGCAGAGGTGGCTGAGATGAACCGCATCCATTATGAGCTGGAGTACACAGAGGGCATCAGCCAGCGAATGCGAATCCCAGAGACCCTCAAGGTGGCTTCAGGGAACCAGACAGGATCCCTGTCACTTCAGGAGCCCCTGCCCATTCCCACAACTATGATGCACGTGCCAGAGAGGATCATTGTAGCTGGTAAGGACATGGCAGGAAAAACCCTACATATACACAAAATTGTGCATGGAAAGCTGAAACAGAGGTGCATTAAGGTCAACACACTAGTGACACTTTTCATGATCCTTGGGAGCTCCTACCACCAACCATTTTAATGTAATTGTCCCTCTCCTCTTTACTTCCTCCCCAGGTGATGAAGGGGACCCTGAATTTTCTCGTCCCCGAGACTTGGACTTGATTCAGTCCATCCCTCCCATGGACCTCCTGAACATGAAGGCCCCGCCCCGTGTCCTCACTCTTACAGACCAACCCCTGGACTCCCTTGAAACGGAACAATCTGCCTCTTCACAGAGCAATCCCAGCCATGCAGTAAGGGTCACATTGAATTTTGGGAAAATCTTCTGAAATCCAAGCTGTAATCATTTTTTGACGTCTTCCTGAAAGGAAAAGGAAAGGAATGAGTTTGATTTGAGCCTTTAACTTTCTATGGGAGTATTGCACAACTTTAAAGCTCTGTATCATTCACAGGCCCACTTGCATGGTCGGTCTCGAAGGGAACGCAGTGCGAGTGAGCACATATCTGGCCGCCACAGCAGTCAGATTGTCAGAAGTGATATAAGGTAAACACACATCCACAGCTGACATATTTATTACAACACTGCTTCAACACTGCTGCCTTTTCATTCTGAATGTGTTATCTGGTGTTCTTATTTTACTCTTGGTTTGTTTAAAATATCTTATTTCTTCATTGTTTCTCCCCATTTTACCTCTTTGCCAGTGTAACTCCTTCCCCTTCTGCCCCCCCAGTCCGGTTGTGTCCCCCCCTCTGTTCCCCTGAGGATGCAAACATCAACCTGTTTACAGCTGCGGGGTTCCTGTCTTATATTCAGTCGACAACACGACGGGCTTACCAGCAGGTCCTTGAAGCGCTGGATGACGGCCACCGCAGGTGACTTGTCTTTTCTTTGTCCCTGTATTACACAGAAGTCGCTGTATTCACAAGGTTTCTCAGAATAAACAGCTGGTCCTTGTGGTGGATTTCAGACAAAGTAACTTAGGGCATTTATTAGAAAATAAATACAGTCTCTTCACAGCACTGTAACCTGGAGATTCAGGTTAGGAGCTATGATTGAGGAGGAAGTTAGTGGGGTTTGAAACAAGGCTGCATAACAGGACAAAAAGTTCTTCACAAATTGCACATTGTAGCCAATTAAATTGTAATACGGGGATATTTGTGTCTGTTTATCTATTTTGAGTTCTGTTGGCATTTCTCACTAAGCAAAGTAAGAGTGTTAACATTGCTCAACATCAACTTACACCATGCTCCTGTGCGCTGTGTGAACCAAAAACATTGCTTTTGTGTAGGTACCTAAACTTGTCAGGGTCATTAATGGGACACTTGGGTTGGGAAATGTGTGTTAGAAAAAGTTCCCTTTCAGAACAGTGTGTGTAGCTATTCAGAGTGTCTCAGAGCTGGACTAATTTTAGGCATGTCGCTGCTGTCATCATTCTAAATTGAGATCTATTGGTCTTCACAGGACACACCTGGACCTGGCCCTGGATATAAACCCTGATGAGTCTGGCTTAGTGGACGCCTCGTCCCTACGACGACAGGTAATATGTCTCACGTGCCTGTCGCTGATCAGTGATTCCTGGGCTTCTCCACTGCTCTGCTGTGCATATTGTGTTTGTTCTGAGTATTTAATTCTATTTTTAGGTTTATAATTTACAACTGGTACAGTGAAGGCATGCTGACACAACAAGCTTATGTATCTCATATCAGGCTGCTAACAAAGGATGCTGACAGAGCAGCCAAATACAACTGGCAGTTTTAGATCCTTGGTTGTGACAAGCAGTAAGCACATCATAGGCATGTAAGAAAGTACTCAAAAAGGTTCCCTAAAGGGATAGTCTGGATACTGAAGTGGGAATATTTGAGGTTCTTATCCATAGTCAGTGTATTACCTACTGTAGATGGCAGCAGTTTAAAGAAGCACGCGGCAGTAACGACATGGAAGCTAGGTAATGTACTGCTGACAAAAAGTTCAGTTTCAGTTTATTCCTTAAACAAACAAACCTACCAAAGCTTACCTAGGCACAAGTAGTGTTGTCACCTTTTTTAAAGTGGAGAATTTTTCTTTCGTGGTGATTCAGATTGTGAAGTTGAACCGGCGCCTGCAGCTGCTGGAAGAAGAAAACAAAGAACGCTCCAAGCGAGAGGTGATCCTGTATTCTGCTACAGTGGCATTCTGGCTTATTAACACCTGGATCTGGTTCCGTCGCTAAGATCGGACAAGACTGAGTCTCCCAAAACACTGGAAGCCAAAGCAATTCCTTGTTAAAGATGCAGCCAATAATATACAGTTATTACTACATCTAAGGGCAACCACAGGAAACAACAACACTGGCAAATATTCTCCACCACAATCATCTGTTTGTATAGCAAATTCTACATCTTAATTTCGCTTACAAATTTTAGATTTGGAGTCGTCAAGATGAGACTTGAAGAAGTGAAACAACCAAAGTTTACAAAACCAGTTATGTACCTGTGTGTGGTTTGTCCACCCAACATTACTAGAATTCACATTGGCTAGTATTCACACCTTCATGTCTGACTATAAACTAGCAGGGTAAAGTTAGCTTATCTTAAAATTTCAAAATTCATTATATATTTTATTTGTGTATGGACTTGCAAACAGTAATCACGACAAAGCACAATGACACAACTGGATGTTTGCAAAATGTTAGCAGCTGTTTTGATGTGGAGAGCAGATTTGCTACGTTGCAGAAACAACAAACACCAGTGACCTTATTTGACTAAAACCAGATAGAACATAAACTGCTGTCTGACAAACATAAAGCCAACTCTGAATCAGTTTGAGTCTCAAGTTTTAAGTACTGCACTGATGCTCATCTATGTTTAAAAGAAACTGATAGATGATCTGAGGTTCAGATAATATAGAATATGTGGACCAATTTAAAGAAGGAAAGGTGTGCCTGATATTAATAAGCAAAGCCTCACTGATATTTGTGGTTATTTTGTGCAAATATTACTGATTGCTCCTTTAAAGGTTGATAAATCCTTTGCACAGCAACAACAGATGTTACAGGGGTGCGTTTCATCATTCATCTTTGTGAAAGTTAATACAATTTGTAAACTAGACTTTTCAGTTTCACAAGAAGAATAATATAAGCAGACACAAGGATTTACTTGAGCAGCAAATGTTTTGGGAACTGAGCCCAGAACTATAGTTACAGGACAAAACCTCAAACCTGACCTGCCTGTTTGACATTGAGGTCCGTCAGTTTTCTGGAAAAACTACCATTCTTAAAGTGTCAAAAGAAGATGACTAAATCTAGAGATGCCATAACATTTACCCTGAATGTCCTTTGAGTTCCACATCCCCCAAAACATTTGTATACAGTACTTGAATAGCCTATTGTTGTAAATGTTGTAATTTGTCCTTAATGCTATTTTCCCCTCTCTTTGGCAGTCACATGCCTATGGATTCTGTTATAAGCTTGATGAAGTGTCAACAAAAATACTAAGGGTAGGGTACTAAGGGTGTTACCTGTGCAGTGATGTTTTTTCATGCCGTTTCTACAGTTGAAGCTTTTTTCCCATAGAATGAAAACACTCCTGTTTTTCCACTACAAGAATAAAAGCATGGGCTGTGGTTTTATTCATCATACAATGTGTTACACATCTTAGAGCTACTATCCGTATGATCATGTTTAATAGATGGCTATGTACATAAAATATTGCTGTCATTATTTTTCAACAATGAAACATGTATTTCATGGAAGTTTATTTATCACATGCAGAGCAGAAACACCAACAAAATGCTGCAGTAACCATATTTCTGTCAAGCACTGTACCTATAACTGGAAGCTGGAGCTTTAAGTTAAGTGTTTTACTTTTTGTAATATATGAATACATTCATTGTTAATATTTTTGCTGTAATAAATGATGGGTGTGAATTTCCTCCAGAGGTCTGTTTCTGTGCAGTGCTGCCCCCTGCTGCTCCACTAGCTGCTGTGCAACACCAGGAAGATGTTCAGGGGTTTTAAATGGACATGGTTGTGAAGAGGTTTTGTTCAAACTAATTTCCATTTGTACAGCCAGAGCTCCAACACATACGGCAGTTAATTTGGACCAGATACATCCCAAACAGTTTTTTCGTCTATCCCCGGAAGTATTGATAAACAGCAGCGGAGCTTTTGTCAGTGACACAATGGGGATCACCAAACTGGCAGATTTGATCCGGTTAGTGTCTCCCGGCGCTATTTCTCATAAGGACATCAGTGACTACACAGGTAATGTATCTGACATTAGACTAACATCTGTTACTAGTACGGTTAGGATTTGTCATACCAAGCAGCGACTGCCAATAGCTAACGTTAGCATACAGTCACATAACTGCTAGTTAGCCTTGCTAACTTTGATGTTAGCATAACTCACTCACTACACAACAACACCCCTTTTGTGGAGAGCTGGGAACTTGAAGATGGATTTTAGATGCAGCTCAGTACTTTGTGTCAAGGTGTTATGGTCATAAATCTCTAATAAAAAGGACTTCATTCATCAATTAATTAAACCTATTAAGGTGTATAAGCAGCGGTGTAGTGGTAGTTGATGAGGGAGGTGGGTATACTCTCCTTTATATTTCAATGGCTTTTGGCTGTAGACTGCCAGAAAAAGAGGTGGATGGGTGTATTCAGATCCATTATTGAAGTAAAAGCATTTTCATACTGTGAAATTCTTCATTACAAGTAAAAGTCCTGCAATCCCAACAATACAAGTAAAATATGTCTTAAGGTATGAAAAGTTAAAGTATTCATTTAGCAGGAAAATGTTTCCTGTCAGTTTTACTATTATATATGATATTATGGGATATTATTACTGCAGTATTAATGTGTGTAATGTGTCTCATTTCTAAAATAATTTTACCCAGCAACATTCCATCTTTTACTCCCAAGTAATTGGTCTGAATAGTTCTCCCATCACTGCTGAAGTAATACAACTAGTCAAGTAACCTGTGAAGTATCAAATGTCAGTGAATGTTGACTGGTCTAAGAAGTCATATGAAAGGACACAAAGTCCAGATGAAACACGACCTAAGGCTTAAGATAAAGCTCATAATGATTAATGCATACATTCAAGTTAACATCAAAGCCATATTAATACTGCTTTTCATTTTATAGAGATACAGTACTTAATACAACTGTTTTGAATACTGTATTGCATAGGCAGGTAAATTTGGCCTCTGGTTAAAAGTGAATGTGACAGAAAAGCCAATTATGACTACATGGAAGTTGTACTATATGATGTTGATGTTGGTGCTGTGTTACACCCTGCAGGAAAAGTCATCGCACTCGATACCTCCATTGTTATGAACCAGTTCCGTACAGCGACGCCTTCTCTAAGGTAATGGCCAATGTGTCAGTAAACATACATACATAGATTCCCCATTTCAAGTTTCAAGTTAATTGAACTTTTAAGAAAAGACCTTTAAGAGCCACCCAATAACTTAACTCTGATTAATACTTTCTCCTGTTCTGTATGACTGCATTATATTGTACAATGCTTCCAATATCTTTATCAACTAATTTGCATATAAGCAAAGTATTACAAGCATAGAATATAACAATCCAACGCAACATCACCACAAACAAAAAAAGTAATGCAAAAGTGCTTTGTATCCTATTAATGTCCTTTATTTCCTCTCTGCAGCCCACTGACAGGTCTCTTCTTCCGCACGCTCACCTTCCTGGAACATGACATAAAGCCAGTCTTTGTGTTTGATGGGAAGCCGCCTGGGGAGAAGACACCTGTTGTAAGTGACACCTTTCAGTTTGTATCTTCTGACTCAACTTGATCCTAACATATCCTCCTGGTGTGTGTGAGACAGTCACAGGTCAGAGAGGGTTGGAAACTGGTGCTGGTAGAACTGCTCTGCTTACATGTGTTGATTGAAGGAACTAGTTCACATTAAATGGGCAAATGCATTATAGCAAAGACAGCTCACACCTTTAGTGTGATACAGATGACTTCTTCTGTTTTGCATGCAGCTTGAGAAACGAGCTGAGGCAGCTGGTTGGAGCTCTCCAAACCGCACAGGCACAGGTACAGAATTATAACAACAAACACAGGGTTTTAAGTAATATTACATGCTGGAATTCATTACAACATGTTGTGTGAATGTTGAGTCTTCTCCAGTAAATTTTTTTACTCCTTTATGCAGCATCATCCAAGACCAAAGATTGTCTCCACCTCCTGAAGCTTCTGGGTGTGCCTGTCATCCAGGTACAACCAGCTAAACATAAAATAGATTTATTTGTTTGTTATTTCTTTCGCTGTCTCTTTCCTTCCTTCCTTCCTTCCTTCCTTCACTTCATGTGCTTTCATTTTGATCTCCCTCTCTTTCTCTGTGTCGTGTGCTTCAGGCTCCAGGGGATGCTGAGGCCCTGTGTGCCCGCTTGGTGAGAGAGGGGACTGTGGACGCTGTGGCGTCAGAGGACATGGACACTTTGCCGTTTGGAGCCAATATTGTCCTTCGCCAGCTGAACGCCAAGAGGGACAGGTAAGAGCTGTGCAATTCATTCCAGTAGGGGTCGCCTAAAATTCACGGGGGATTCTGAACCTTTCATGACTTTAGGCCTTGATTTGATTGGATTATTATTTAATACATAAACTTAAAAGAAAATCTGACCGGATAAGGGCTCCAGTGTTTCGTAGGTATTTACTGGAGGTGCAACGATACACAAAATTCATGGTTCTGTTTAGTTTGATACTTTAACATCAAGGCTCGATATTTTTTCAATACAAAAAAGGAGAAATTTTCATGCCTTTTTTTTTTAAACTTGTAATTTATTGAAATGATAAATATTTGTTTCAACTCAAAATACACTTTTGAATTTAAATGTTGCTGAAAAAGCAGAATAATAAATAAATACATAAAAGAAATGGAGAAATCACCCATCTTCTAGGGAAAATAAAGTATATGACGAATAAATAGCTCTTTCTAAAATAAAAGCTATACCTCACCCATCATCTGGGGTATATTCAAGTCCTTTTAAATTGCAGCACACTCTGATGGAGCTACACCTCACACTCATCTGCTGGAGTTCTACCACGTAGCTGCATATACAACAACTTAAATAAATGTATTAAAAAGATAAGTTTATTTTATTTCCAAAATCATATCAATCACTTTTACTGAAGTGGAAACTTCTACATTTCCAAGCTGATTTTATGTTGATCTGTGCTTTTCTTTTTCTTCCCCTTTCACAGTGATGTTGTTGAATATTCTTTACCCAAGCTGTTAGAGGATCTCAAAATTAGTCAGGAGGAGGTGAGTCTGAAACTTTAAACTGTCTGGGAAATCATAGAATATCATAATGTATACGACTACTTTGCGGAAATACTCAAACTTAATGTGTTTGCCATCTTCTTCCACCAGTTTGTTGACCTTTGTATTTTATTGGGCTGTGACTACTGTGACAAGATCCCTGGTTTGGGTCCAAAGAGAGCTCTGGCATTGATCCAGAAGCACCGTACTATTGAGAATGTGGTTTTGCACATCAACAGACAGGTACGAGATAAAGTGCTGTTTTTTTTCTTTTTCCTTATATACATCTACAAAAAAATGTAAGATCTGTTAACACAGCAATATCTGCTGCCCCTCAGACCCATCCTACGCCACATTTCTGGAAGTACAAAGAAGCACGAAAGATCTTCTTGGATCCACCTCAAACAGAAGCTCCTGAACTCACCTGGACTGAGCCTGATGAAGAAGCCTTGGTTGGGCTCCTCTGTCACGTCAAATACGTTAAGTACGTACTCTTGCTTCAGTCCAGCCTTCCTTTTGTATTATTCTCTGTCCGTGACTTTATAAGTGTTCATGTATTTTTAGGGAGGACAGGGTACGTCATCGAATGGAAAAGTTCCGTCAGACGCGAGAAGGTAGACGGGAGGAGAGGGAAAAGGAGAGAGCAGCAGGACGTTCCAGGCAGACTCGCATGGAGGACTTCTTCAGGGTCACCAGAAAGAGGGATAAGGTTAGCAAAACATAATTCTCTATTCAAATATGTTTTTAATTTTGGCCATTTTTAACCCTTTGCATCCCACATCCTTTCAGCAGGTTAATCATTTATGCTAATCAGCTCCTGTATGGTATGTTGATTATTCTAAACAGGCGTCTCTTTCTTCTCTCTCCAGCCCAAGGAAGCTGCAGACACTTTAAGCAACAACAGAAAGAGACCAAAGTCAAAATAGGGCTGCCACCATCTTCTGTGCTAACTGCCTTCATCGTCAAAGCTGAAAGATGTTTTCAACGCTGTCTGTCTGTCAAAGAATCTCAAACAATTATGAAAAAACTGTAAAAGATAAGTCCGTCAAATGTCTTGTATTTCAGCCATGACAAGATTTTTTCTATCAAGCCTGTGATGATGAGAAAATCTAGATTCTTTCACATCTATGTTAGTGCCTGTATATGGTATTCCATTTTTTAAATGTTATCTTCTGTAATACTAATAATTGACACATTTCAGAGGCAGCAGTTTCACATGTTGAATCATGGCTTTGAATTGGGAAAAGATGAAATTTTTTTCCAAGTGCCAAAAAGGCATCCCACTAGACACTGACTTCAAGTGTGTGTCTCTGCTTAGGAGCACTACCCGCGCTAACAATGCAATAATCTGATCTCGTCTTAGCAGCCGTGTCTGCAACAATGCAGTTCACTGAGCAGTTCTTCAGTATATCCAGCAGTTTCCTGCAAAGCTACCAAGAAAAGAGCAGGCGTTGGACGGCTATGAAAGAGAACAGTGTGATCACTGTCGGGGTGGCCTCCCCCCGAGCCAGAACTGCAGACAGGGGATGTCTCATCACTAGATATTCAATGAGCACCTGTTGTGTAAATGGTGCCAAGGCAGAGACCAAAGACTAGAATTTTAAAACATGCACCACAAAGTGCTATCATGTGAAAAAGAGATGGTGAGATGTTTAAATCCATATGAAAAAAAGTTTGTATTATTTTGAAAATAAGGTATATGTTTTATATTTTTGTTTTATTTGTAACGCTGTTGGCATTTTTTATTAAAATGATGTTGCTCAGTGTATTTTGTGTGTGATATCATTATGGAAAATGTGGTAGTGTTTTCATAGCACAATTTTTCAATATTTTTTGTAAAATGCTTATGAACAAGAGTATTCTTTCAAATTAAAATACGAGGCATCATTCCAAACCGACAGGTGGCGCTGGTGTGTGTGACGCCTGTCTGTCACACACTTTCTCCGTGTAGAAGAAGTAGTTTGTCAGTCGCCCAGTCTCCCCGCTAGACCTCTCAGAAAGGTGTTTGCCCGGCCGCCGCGACGACTCTACCCTGAAGACACCCGCCCTGTCCCCAGTCCCCTGACCAAACTTCCTCCCCGGTGTTACCAGCCCGCTACCTTCGGCCATGGCGACGAGTGCGAAGCGAAAGCAGGAGGAGACTCATTTGAAGATGCTCCGGGAAATGACTAGCCTGCCCGCGAATAGGAAATGCTTCGACTGCGACCAGCGCGGCCCGACCTATGTCAACATGACAGTGGGCTCCTTCGTCTGTACCACCTGCTCCGGGATCCTGTGAGTCTCCTTTTGGGCCAAAGTATCATCATTGTTGTTGACAGTGTCCTCCGGTAGGGGACAAAACACCGCTGCCGGTCATGGATTTGTCCGGTCCACAACTGACTTGGCGGTACCGTTAGCTTGTAAGCTAGCGTTAAAGTCAGGACAGGTAACAACGGTTCTGGCCGCAGCCGTTGGGTTGGGCTTTCAGTGTCGGTTTGTTTACTGCTTAATTCCTGTGTGATAAGAAGTGTGCTATACATGGATTTAGTCAGTGTAAGGGGTGGTGCCAGTGACTTATTGCTGTGTCGTCAGGGTTATCACGCCAAACGTAAAGGTTCACATACATCTCACAGTCAAATATTTGACCACCTTGTTTAAAAAACAACACGTCACAGGGGGACCTCCTCTAGTTGAACTTTAGCTGGACCTCCGACACGGCATGTCGCAAACACACACACCTCTAGATAAGCAGGAGCAGGGTGCGTCTCTCAACTTGGGAAGGAGGTTAGTTGGGAGACGAAATCATCCTCAGCTGATGCGCGATTAACCACTTCCTCAGAAACTTAAGTAGTTATGAAATCACAACCAGGATTTAGCAATGAGCCTGAATCATGCAAGATCTTAATTTTCCATCCCTATGTAGTTGCTACAGAGATAAACACTTCTGCTTGTCTTGTTGCCAGTATGTTGCATGTGCTTTTCTCGTCAATGACGGCGTTGCAGTGTTTTGCTGTTATGTGTACAATTTATCCTTTTATTTGTGAGCTAGTTGTGCTTGTGGGTACTTGAACAGCTATTTTTGTGAGGACCACTTTGTTTTTAGGCCTACAGAGTGGGGACACTTTAGGAGAGTGAGGACATTGTGGCTGTTTCTCTCCTCTTCAAAGGCCAGTTTGAGAGTTAAGACTTGGTTATACAGTTGAGGTTAAAATCAGGTTAGAATAAGGGGTTAGGGTGTGAATTATGTCAATGACAGCCCTCACAAACCTAATTACACTAAGATCATATAATGTGTATAACTAATTCCAGTTGTGTGAGTTTATGCCCATATCCATTATTTTAAGGGACACTTCACCATATAATTGAAAGTACACACTTTTCCCTCACATGTGTATCAGTCTGGATTTGTTTTAGTGTGAGTTATAGAGAGTTGGAGATGTCTGGCGCAGAGATGTCTGCCTTTCTCTCTAAGTGTTTAGCCCTGTTTGAGTACCTGGCTCAAGATTTCCAGAATCACTTTTTGAGTTTAAAAAAAAAAGAAAGATCAAGATTAAAAAATAATATGACAGGTAAGAAAAAATAGGTTTATGTATTTCTGATTTTGATGTGAACATAAATATAATTAATTCACAGTGGAGTAACTGAGCAACCAAGAGTGAGACTTAAATTTCAAACCTTTACTGATTCATCTAAATTAAGTACAAATATGAACATGACATAATAGATTTATAAGTGGAATTCCTTCTCTTAAAGTCAGGCATTTTTGGCAACAGTTACAGCCTGAGTCTATGTGGATGAGTCCGTATCAGCTATTCACATGTGGATTGCAATTTTCCTTCATTCTTCTTTGCAAAACTATGAAAGCTCTGTCAAGTTGCTGTGAACAGCAATCTTCAGATCCTGCCATAAATCCTGGTTTGGACGGAGGTGTGGACTCTGACTTGGCCACACCGGGACATTGCATTGTTGGTTTTCAGACATTCCTGTTAAAGGTTGCATCAGCTTTTCCTCCAGGATGTGTCTTGACTTCATTTTATCCTCAACCCCCACAAGCCTTCCCTGGTCTGCAGCAGCGTCCCCAGAGCACAGTGCTGCTATCACAACCCTTTGGGATGGGGATGGTTGGGTTTGTTTTGGTTTCATCAGACCAAAGAGCCCACATCCCTTTTGGCAAACACAAACCCAGATAGATTTTTTTATTTTATTTTTGTTTTTCTGCCATAAAGCTGCCCACAACTGGTGAAGCAACAGTTGTTGTCTGCACTGCATCTCCCATCTCCGCAATAAAAGCTCATCCGGACCGGAGTTGCCTTAAGGCTCTTTGTGCCCTTCCCCACTGTTGCTTGCACAGACCCTCGTATGTTGAGAACTGCCAGCTTGAGGCAAATTTACAGCCATTTAAAAAATATTTTATCATTGACCTTACTCTACTCTGATGTGTTGGTTGATCCCCCTTATCAGTGTTGAGTCTAAGGAGAAAGGTCCTTTTGGCACAAACATGTGATTCTATGCTATATAAACAAGCAGTGATCAACTAATCTTTTCACAGATTTGTTCAAGGTCGTTTGTCTTCATGACTGGTTGCACCTTCCACCTATTTAAAGTGTATTTGCCCCAGTGTCACCTTACACAACCTGTTTACATACATCCAATTCCAATTTGGCTTATTTGTTTGCTTCTTAAAACAGTTTGCTGTTATTTTGGGGTCATTTCCTTTATGTCACAAACTGTAAATACTTAATTATTTTGTGTTTAACTTTAATGCTCAGATGTTGTCTGTAGATCATGTGAACATTTTCTTTTATTTTAAAACAATGAATCACGAAGGTGTATTTTAAAATATATATATTGAATATACATTTATTGAACAGACACTGCTTCAAAAGACTAAATATGTATACATTTAATGCAGTAAATATGAATAACATTTTACGCATTTTAGTAAATTAAGTACTTTTTCAGTGAAAGTAAGAATAATTATGCAGAAATGATCCAATATTGAAATCATATTGCAATGATTGTCAAATTAATTGAAATAAGTTATATTTTTCCAAATTGTGCCTCCCAGTTTCAAATCAAATTACATCAATTAAAATAAATATTTTTTTAATAAACCTGTGGGGAATTTGTTTATAATTCAGAGTTTTATTAAATAAATAAAAAAAGAATATTCAACACCCAACAGAACAAAAACCTACATGACAACAGTTGTTCCCTCCACATTTTCAGTTTAGGAGTTTAGGCTCTTTCCAACATCTTAGCCGGCTTCAGCTTATAAAGCCAGTTGTTTAACTGCTACAGTTTAGTCTCATAGGAGACATAAATGTAGTCATCTGGGCTGCAATCGCATACATGTAAAATAGAATATTTAGCATCTGTGTTTGGGTTTTGGTCTGCTTGTTTGTCACGTGAACAGCATTGGTTTGTGTCCTGCTTCTGTTGTTCTGAAGCTAACGTGTCTCCTCCATCCACAGGCGAGGACTGAACCCCCCACACAGAGTGAAGTCCATCTCTATGACCACATTCACACATCAGGAAATTGAGTTCTTACAGAAACACAGCAATGAGGTATCGTGCACACTTCACATCAATGGACTCAGCACCATTTTTCACATTGTTAAATAGTGTTTTTATAGCCATTCTTGCTTTGATTCATAGCATCTTGGCATTTCTGAACCCTGCATAGTCAACTTTATTGGCATTCCTCTCTCCCCACTTTTTTCTCCCATTTCTCGTCATCCCCTCCCCCTTCCCCTTACTTTCTCTCACCTCTCTCCCGGCTCTGCCACCACCCCCACCCCAACCCCCTCCTTACCTCCCACTCTCCTCATTCCTCTGCCCCCCCTGTAGGTCTGTAAACACATCTGGTTGGGCCTCTATGACGACAGGACATTAGTTGTTCCAGATTTCCGAGAACCACAGAAAGTAAAAGAGTTCCTTCAGGAAAAATATGAAAAGAAAAGATGGTAACATAAACTTATTGTTGTTTTCTTGTGTTTGATTTGTTTTTGGAAGAGTTAAATACAGTATTTCATACTTGGGTGTATACAGCTTTAAATAATGTAGCTTGAAAAGTAGTAAATGTGAAAACATGTCAAAAGTTCACTGGGTCATTCAGTAATGCTGGCTTGTTACTATCAGCTGTGCAGCAGGAAAATAGTGCTGAGAGGGAAGTGCCTCTGCCATAAAAACCCCAAACAAACTGCAGTGATGGATTTTTTTTAATCATATGTTTTAACTTGATAGCATGCTCTTCATTGTCTGCTGTTTCTATGTCACATTCCTCTTTAACTGTAGAGTTGGAGGGAAGAGAGCAACTTTTAAATCCTGAGCCTAATGAAGGAATGTCCCTTTTAACTTAAATACTTCCCTTTATCCCAATGAGCTCAATCAAATAAATAATTACCCATTTGTTGTACTTTAGGTATGTTCCTCCAGACCAGGCCAGGGCAGTAGCAAGCGTCCAGGCATCTGTGTCTGGCTCCTCAGCCAGCAGCACTGGCAGTACCCCAGAAGTCCAACCCCTCAAGACCCTGCAGCTCAACAAAACCCCCCTGCGCCAGGTAACAGAAATGTACAGAGTCGCTTTGTTCGCCCATTGCAGTTCTTACAAAGTCGCGAAAGTTTGGAAAATTCTTATTTTAAACCGTTATGTTTTCAAGGTTAATAAGAATAATACATTGTATTTATATAGCGCTTTTCATGACACTCAAAGACGCTTTACAGAGGTAAAGCCAAATTGCTTGGTTTTTAACATAATCTGGTGTTTGAACCACAAAATCACTTCTGTTAACCAAAAATGTATTAATATTTGAAATGAAACAATCCTGTCGACATATTTGTTGTTCACAGCATCTCACAGCAGATGCATACCTTAAGCATCAATGTGATATTAATGTAATTGAATGAGCACTGTGAATATGTAGATATATTTTCATGTAAAAAAATTTTCAGGGATAAAATCTTCATTTTCTTCATTTAATTATTTTTGATGATTGAACAGAAAAGAGATATTTGATGATGAGATACCTGCTGTTATATGCAAACATGTAAACTGTTTTTTTAAATGAGTTAAGGGCTTTCACTTTTTGATGTGATGATACAGGCTTTGATAAATTGAATTTTTCTTTGGCTTAATACCTTGAAAGTGCTTGAAAAGTGCCAGAACTCATCTAACCCCTTTTTAGATATGCATATGTTTTGTTTTTTGGAATTTGGTTGGAGTAAAGTTAAAACTCTCGTACTTTTTCGGCTCCTGCCCAGTCTCCAGGGCTAGCTCGTGCCCAGGCTCACAGCGCTGCTCAGGAGAAGAAATTTGACTTGCTCTCTGATCTGGGAGGAGACATCTTCGCTGCTCCCCCCTCTCAAACTTCCAGCTCTGCCAACTTTGCCAATTTTGCACATTTTCCAAGCCAGTCGGGTAAGATCTTTCTCTCAGAAGTCCCAAAAGGTCCAACTTTCACTCAGACAGATTAATACAGATACTTGCAGCGTTTGGTATGTCATCATCCCATGCATTTGCCCTGCCATTGTTTTTATTTCAACATTCATTGTATGTGTTAATTTTTCCTTGTGTGTGGCTGCAGCACCTCAGGGTAATTCAGACACCAACTTTGCCAACTTTGAGGCATTTGGAAACACTGCAATTCCATCCCATCTGAGCACGTCACCCCCCTCAAAGTCCTTTTCATCAGGTACCCCCCTTCCCCGCCATCGTCTTTACCTCCATCCTGTCACCACACACTCACCCTCATCTCAGTGTTTCTCCTATTTATTTCTTACCCGCTGTGTCCACTGGGAAAGCCCTTATTTGTATTCAGCAAAGTTCTGCAGATGCTAAAATCAGGTCGTCATCACTACTGTTAAAAACCTGATGGCTGCACATTTTTCTTGGATAATATTTTAAAGGTTTTTAAACTAATGCAATGCAGTTCGGACTTAAGACATGCTAAACCCTATTACATCCAATTCATTTAACAAAGACATGTCAGGTGATCTATGAAGGGAGACACCCAGTGGACATTTAGCCCAAAACCTGACACAAGATACCTTGCTTATCCCCAAATCATTGAGTATATTCTTTGTCTCTTTATTATTTGAGTGTGTGCATGCATGCAGCACTTGGTTTTTAAGTATCTTTTTGTTCTCTAAAATTTGTCTAAAGGAGGAGTGCCTATACCATCTATGTCAAGTGCCGTCCCCACCCAGACCCACGCAGGGAGCAGAGAGGACCGCTATGCTGCTCTGGCTGAGTTGGATAACGAGCTCAGCTCCTCTGTTACCTCAGGCAGCAATGTGCCAGGGTGAGAGACTGGCTGACACACACACAAGCAAGGCTAATACATGTTCACCAGACACAAGTTTTTCCTGTTTTAACATTCAGCTTCAAATTCCAGTGCCTTGCTTTTTGTAGGAATAACACCAAATTGTTCATGAAAAAGCCTGATTGGTTTATTAGACAATAGGAGAATGCATACATTTAAGTCCCAGCCAAAATGTTCTGATCAAGTCAATATTTTTCACTCAGAGCTCACTGCTTGTTTGGAAAAGCTGGAAAAATGTATAAAGGTTAAATAATTCCTGTCATGCGACTGCATAAGCATTTAATCTTGTCTTCTTTACAGGAACTTATTTGGACCAGTGCTCGGTTCGTCGCCAGCCCAGAATCCACCTGTGTTACCCAGTATGCAGCCTGGCTTTGGAGGTGGTTATAGTGATTGCTATTACAGTAGTCGTGTTTCCATCTACAAATTTGTAAGCGCATTATGAAGATTTGCATGAGAAAAGCTTGATGGAAACACCAAAATTTAATACAACTTTCGAAAATTTGCATAAAAGTTTTTACGCTCGCTTGAGGTGATTGGTCTTGTTCGAATAACAGTTAATGCGCACGATTATAAGTTGCCCAATTGAATCTACCTCTTTTTCTGTCAATTTTTTTCAGCAATACATTACATTGCCATCTTCTAACCAAAGTATGCTTATGCAGCTTTGTTTATTCGCGATAAACCAGCTGATGGAGACGTCCCCGGTTTTGCATTTTCTTAAAATTGACATTTCAAAATTTCGCTTTAAAATGTGCTTCGACTGTAATGGAAACACGGCTGCATACAGAATGAAATTCCGTTTATTTTCAGAGCTGCATATTTTCACATTAGTCTTGGAACACTCATTTTGCACCTACCTTCTGCATTTCCTCTAGCCGTCCCATCTACAAATCCCTTCGTCGCTGCAGCTGTTGCCCCGGAGATGGCCACCAACCCGTTCCAGACCAATGGCAGAGCTCCAACTGCAGGTGTGTGTGCAGTTAAAGTGTAGCATATTTAATAAGACACTTTTTTTTTACGTAGACATTTGTGTCACTTTGATGTAACCCAGTTACATTGCCAAGTAGCTTTGTGATTTGCCACAGTGTCTAGAATTTACTCCTCCTTGTGTTTGTGTGTGTTTGTTGTGGGTGTGCGTGTGCATTTGTGTACACACATGCCACGTGTGTCTTGTAGCCTCGTTTGGTACTGGCTCTATGAGCATGCCCGCCGGCTTTGGGAATGCGTCTTCCTACTGCCTCCCGACCAGTTTCAGCGGAAACTTCCAGCAGCAATTCCCTGGCCAGGCTCCCATCCCTTACTCTCAACCTGGGGCCTACCACCCTCAGTCTAATGGTTAGTGGCCTCCCACATCCCTCTGTCCTCTTACCCTGTTCCACCTGTGCAGTAACTGTCAATGACTTGAGTCACATGCAGCATTTAGTTTGACATGAGTTTTATTTCACCTTTCTCTAAATGACGCCCATAATCTTTATGACGGCCATCTGCATTGGGAATTGAGTTTGTCTTGCTGCAGCAAATATAAAGTCAGTGGCAGCTACTGCACAGTGATAAAAGGTTGCATTTAGGATACAAGCTTTAGGGTTCAGCTTACTGCAAAGCTCCGGACCACTGTTCATACCTGAATGCAATCTGGCACGCTGGGCTCGGCTCTCTTGTTATTTTTTTCTCCTTTTACAGTTTTAGTCCCTTAGAGCTTTGCATAAATGTAATTTAGTGTAGCATATAAAGACTGTTTATCTTTCACTCTTTATAGCCTGCTCTCAGTTGTAATGAAATATTATTGTTACGAATTGCTTAAGTGCTGTAGAGAGCAGACTCAACCTGTTATAAATCCCTTTCCCTGTATCACTCATAGGCCCTGCATTCCCAGTCTACGGTCAGAACAAGCCCTCCATGACGCCCTTTGGGCAGCCCATGGCTGGCCCTGGCATGTCCAATAACCCGTTCATGGTGAGCATGCATTGCCTTCTGTTTGGGTTAAAGAGGATGAGATATGGGGGCGTACTGATTGATTTTGCTGAAAAAAGCTATTTTATAAGGATAATTGTTTTTTGTTGGTGTTTAAAGTCTGTCTCCCTCTCTTATTTCAGGCGGGAGCTCCAGCCGGGTCATTCCCTGCAGGGGGTTCAACCAACCCTTTCCTGTAGCACAACTCCCAGTCCTTGCCACTAGAGGCCAGCATGCAGCACATACTCAACGCACCGTTCCGTCATGCAATTAGTGGCAGTACTTTTTTTTATTTTTTTAAAAGACTTAAGTTTTTGTTTTTGTTTTTTTCATAAAAAAGTTTACAACACTATGAAGGAGTACAAAGGACTATATTGAAGACTAAGGGACTGTTATGGGGGAAAATGTACTGTTTGGACTATATACAATGCATTATATGCTTTTTATTTTTTGTTTATGACTGTAAGCTATGTGCATATCATCATTTTTAATCACAATTAAGTACATGTTATGTATAACAAGGACTGAGTTAACAAGGGTGAGTATACACATACCTTGTGGAAAAAAACCCCACTTCAAACTTTCTACGTAGGTAAGGGTTATAGACTTTAAGATTATTAACAGGGTTCCATCCAAATTCATGATCTCTGGTTTGAAGCAACCATGATGATGCAGGTATTTCATTTTCAAAAGGGATTTCTTTTTCTTAATTTAGCGTAATTGCAACTATACTAGCACCAAGGTGCAAAATGTCTTTTTATTAACATACAAGTTGCCTATAATCCAAAGCAACCAACCAACGAACCAACCAACGTCTTTTTAAATTAGAGTTACATCTCAAGCAGATGGATGGGATACAGCATTGACCCTGAACTATTCATCATCATCTATTTAACATTACCAATATCTGTAAAATTGTGGAAAAAAAGGGGCACGGATTTGGTTTTAAACCATGGACAACTCCTTTAATATGAGACCAACAGACTTCAGATGTTTTAGCCCACCGGGTGGAGACACAAGCATGTCTAATAGAGCACAAAGGGAGAAAGGACACAAGAAATGCAGGCTGTAAGATGAGTATTTCTATGTCTGGTCACACTACCTAATCTATAAATATTGGTAAAAATGTTAAATATACTCTAAGTAACCTATCTCATCTTTTCGGATATTCACTATATTTTATGAATATGGAAAAGATGAAAGTAAAGACTGTTAAGAAAGCCTCAGGCTTGTGGGTGTGACCCAAATTGGGTTGCGTCAAAACAAGTAAAATGGTTATTCACATGGTTGCAGGTGACTTGTCCTTTTGACAGGGAATGACAGGTTTACCAGACCCCGTCTGAACAAAAAAATGTACTACATTTTAAAACAAAAATATTTATGAAATGTTAGTTATGTTGTATTCACTACACTCCCGCAAATCTATCTTCTTTGCTGCCTAGATCAAAAGCTCATGGACAACAGGATGGGGAGAAGTATTGATCTCTCTTCAGTTTTCTTTGAATTAAGGCAAGGGAAAGAACAGATTATTTTAGGGATTATTACATTACTGGATCATCCTGGGGACTCTGGTGAACTAGTGTCTCAATTGTGCCACCAATGACTAACAATGAATTTGACAATGTTTCTTGTCTTTACAAGAATAGGTAAGTAAATGTGTACATATATAAATATATGTATAAATAAATTAAAAGATTTTTAACTACATTTTTGAAGTTGGGCAATTATATGTGTTGATTATTTCATCAGAGAGGTGACATATTACACTCGGCTAAAGTATGCCTAATTATCTCCAAATGTGGCAAGTTAGTTTTTAATTTTTATATTTTTTCCGCGTGCCTTTTTGGGCCTCCACCCGTTTTCCTCAAAGCGAGGTTACCATGACAACAAAGAAACTTTGACATGATGGCGTCTCTTTTAGCAGACCCGCTGTTTGAAACGTCTGGACGCGGTCCTCCTCCCAATAAGAATTTTTATCATTTTGCTATCACCAAGTCAGAGGTAAGTATTTATATTATTCAAGTGTCATTACTCTGGGTAAAAACGACAAGTGTTCGCTATCAGCACGGTGCTGTTACTAGTCATTTCTTCCGGAGATGCTAGCTTGAAATACCTAACGTTACAATAACCGTAGTTAACGTTAGCTAGCTAACGGTTAAACCTGCATTTTGTGTTTGCTGCTAACCTTGAGCGAGTTAATGTGTTGATAAATAACAATAGTCAGTTAAAGTCAGATGTGGAAAAGTATTTAGATCCCTTACTTGAGTAATACACTGTAAAATTATTCCACTGCAAGTCTTGTATTCAAAACTTACTTTTACTAACTTGTAAAGTAGTATCAAAAGTAACTACTTAATAAACCGTTATGTGGTTTAAATATGTAATCATTTTAAATGTGTTTTTCATGTTAAATCTTGACATGAAAAGTAAAGATGTCAGCTAATAGGGGAGTAGAAAGTACAATATTTGCATCAAGATGTAAAGTACAAGTACAAAGTTACATAAAATGCAAATAATCAAGTAAAGCACAAGTACCTCAAAATTGTACCGAAGTACAGTACTTGAGTAAATGTATTAAGTGACAATAAATGTAAGTGATAGAAAAAAAAATCTTGCTGACCTTATCTAACATGAGAATTATGGCTGTTTCACAGTTTGCTTTTTTATTATGTAAATAACTATATTATAGTGATTAAAGTTAAACAAGAAAAACAGCAGATTAAAGCTGCATGATTTCATAGCTTGTTGATAAACTAGCTAACGTCAGTTTTCCTTCCAGGTCATATGGAGATGGTGGAAGATATCTCCAAGAGCCGTAGACAGGTACTCCAAGCCTGGAGAGCTGAAGGAGTCTCACCAGGACTTCTTGGATGACACTTCACTGCACAGTAAGGACTTAATGTGTAGAACTGGTTCCAGAGCTGAACTTATTACACTAGTCTTAGCATGTTAACCTCTCAAGTGGTTGGTTTGGCATTTGCTTGCATCTCACTTGGGGGAAAAAGGAACAATGAAAAGTTTTTGATTCAACTTAATTAAAAAGAAATAGGCCTTTTATCAATGACGATTTGAAATCTAGCAGTATAAAGCACAGAGTGGGAGTGTAGTATTGTTTTGGGCGGCGGCGGTGTCTGTCTGTCTGTCTGTGTGTCCGCTGCATATACATCCTCTGGCCAACAGAGGGCGCGCTGTGGGGTGAAGTCTTACATTTAGTTTTAGGGTTGTGCATGCTGGCTCACTGCCACACTGTCAGGGCTTACTGGAACACCAATAGAACAAATCTTTAATGTTTTTAGTAAGTGTGCTTTTCTTACTCTGAGAAGCCAAAATATCACCTGTGGAAAAAATTCACATCATTGATTTCTGCTGCAACTGCCCATCTCTCATACGATGTTCAACGTAGGCAAGGCAAAATCGGTGAGTAAACCATTTTTTCACTGCAGATATTCTTGCTTGTCATAGCAGGAAAAGCACAGGTGAAACACATTAAGTTACCAGTGGCTGATTTACAGTAAAAAGTAATCACAGATTTGTATCTCTTTGCAAAGTTTTTTTTGTCAATTTTGCTTCAGAACATTAACTATTTCATGTATATTTAAGTACATTTTAATACTTACAACTCTAGCTCTCAGTAGGTACATATCATCAAGGCTTGATAAGCTTCGGCTTTGATAAGCCTACAAGATTACGTTTGGCATTTAAAAAATATTCCAGTCTACAGTAGACCTGTACAGAAATACATGGTACAGTTCTTTAGGTATTTATCACTTAAAATTCTGGTTGTGTCTTGTGAATATTATATGTGAGAACAAAGTGAATGTTTGAAATATGGATGCAGGTAAAATAATGGGCTCCTTTCCAGGTGAGGTCAGTATGGTTTTCGGTCGTGGAATCTTGCAGTACACCAAGGGTTTGTGCCAAGGCCATTATGATTATCTGGACCACCTGTCCGACTCCTTACTTCTGAAGATAATAAATTATCTAGAACTAGAAGATGTGGGTCAGCTTGGACGAACGTCACACAGGTTCAAACAGGTGAGTTCCAGAAACACACAGAAATACAGAAATAAGAAACATTAACGACCATTTAAGATTTAACTGTTGCACATTTATCTTCCATCATATCATATGTAGTGCAACCAAATCAGCTCTTTATTATATTTATGATTGTTTTATATATATGTTTATTATAATATTGCTTACACTTTCACTCATTTCCGCTCCTCAGCTATGTGGGTCAGAGGAGTTTTGGGAGCAGGCAGTAAAGCGGTGCTGCAACACGGTGACGGCTGAGGTGGCATCTCTGGCGCTTGAGGTGGGCTGGCGCAGCATCTTCTTTACCAGCAAGCTTCAGCTGCAGAAGTTGATCAGCCGCAGGAGGCTGAAGACTGAGGAGCATCACGAAGGACAGGTCTCAGACTCAGATACAAAGACAGAGGAGTCTCCTGATGAAAGCTCAGACACAGACCAGACTGAGGAGGAATCTCACCTTGGCATTATCTGCGACCTTAGCCTGGGCATTGATCCTGGTCCTGGCTCAGACTCTGGCTCGAGCTGTGATGTTAACCCTGACCCTAACCCTGAACCAGAGGCTGGCTCTTATTCCTGTTTGCCTGCACCTTGCCAACTGTCTGTGGATATAAAGAACTGCGTGGTGGAAAAAGTGGTGCAAAGTGATGCACTGAGCAATAGTAGAGGAGACTGCTGTGCAGAGCCAGACAAGACAATGAGTTAATCCTTCAGTCAAATACTGCATAGGTCTTGTGTTTCAGGCCTACTGTAATATTGATATGCCATTTGTACACATTTCTCACATTAAAGGGAGTTATGTATAGACTATTAGAAGAATAGCATCTTATATTTGTCATTACTATTTTCATTAGTATGTCCAATGTGCCATGACTGTCTGACTTCACATACATTAACACCAACAAAACAACAACAACAGGACATTGTTGATTATATTAAGTGTTCATTATAATATTCAAGACATTGTGTACAATATTGTAAGCTGTGGATTTAAATTTTTAACTTAAATATACAATATGCAAAAATGCTGTCTGTGGTGTGTCAGTTATTTCAAATCAACAATTTCTGCATAAAATCTCAGTAAATATGTGACAGTTTACGGTGAGACTTGCGGGGACACAGACATGGCAAGTAATGGTAATTTATTTATATTATAATGCATGCTTAGTGAAAAATCAGTATATTAATTTACTCTAATTGGGTGGCTAAATACTGGGTCATTGCTATCTATCAGTCATAGCAGTTAATTTCTTATTTGTTCCTTACTCCTTTGTTAGCAACTAGTCAGGAATTTGTGTTTGTTATTATTGGTGTGAAGGCTGCAGGAATGCAAGATTTGTGAATAAGTAACACAGTTTTTAAGCTGACTAAATATTTTGCTTATGTACCAATCAATATGTACACTGAAGTTACAGCTGCAAGCTACTTAAGATAAACCAAAAATGTAATTTTAATATACTTGTTTGATCCCATGGATCTCAGTCCTCTTTGAATTGTTGCTCAGTGTAGTCTGTAGTGTTGGAGCAACAACAGGAGCAGGCAGAGCTCATACAGTTAGTACAGAGTCAGTCAACACATCAATGCAACAGAAACATCTGAAAGAACTATTTCTTTATATTTATGCTGCAGCAGATGAGTCTAAACCACAGGTTGGTAAGCTCCCAGGCAGTCAGTAGATAATTCAAAATATCCACCAGGGGGTGATCACAGCCCAACTGTTGAGCTACTAGCTGTTTGCCTCACAGGGTAAGTCAACTCATTATCGTTCATTTTGATAACATTGTGACATAGTGCCCTTTTACTCATACATTTTACTAGTGGAACGTTTATCAGGTCAGTGTTCTATTCTTAGCAACCAGCAGCTGATCCAGCTCCTGTGAAATTGTGAAGTGAAACCAGCTGAGTCAGGAGATATTGTCCACTGGTCCCCCATTAGCCAGTGCCCACAACACTGCTGAAGGCAGGCTCCTGTCATCCTCAAAGGCAGCCAGGCTCCTGCATCTAGCTGCTTTTAGAATAGAGGAGTAGCAGTTAAAACAGGCAATACATTTGTTAAAAAGCTACAATTTTAGGGTTTCAATTGTTTGATTTGAAGTTTGGTTAAACATTATTGTCAGAACTTCCAAACTCAATACAAAATGTGTCTTCAAGGCAGAAAAAAACGCAATTGTGCTCTGTGAAAAAAAGAAAACACACAGACCTGTACCTAATATTTTTATGCATGCTATATCTATTTAAAAGTTCAAATAGATCAGTGAGTTCTATCATGTTCTGGATTCTAAGAAGACACAGATAATGTCTGTGAGTTTGATAGGATTAGCAGTGCAGTGCACAAAAGTACTGCAGTCCCCTAGGGGATACAGGCTGCTAGTGCTAATGGTCCATCCTGTGGTCAGCTCTTCCCTCTCCCTTAATGTGTTTTGCTTTACTTTATGTTTGAATACTCTGTATGTTAAAAAGAAGCTTTATTTTCTGTTCTCGATTTAAATATTATGTTCAAAATCAAAAACAAATTGAGACTGTTTCCCCAGCACTATCTGAGAATTAACTGGGACTTGTAACTGAAACTCAGATGCCAGCTTGAGACATTTTGAGCAGGGATTAGCCAGACGTGAGTAGCAGCCACCTGTGCTACTGGCCTGCACTGTATCTTCTTAAAGGGACATTTCAGCACTTATTCTGTTTGCATGTAGTCTGTGCTGGTGACTCTCAAAATTCTTTCAGCTCTGCCTTGTGTCCAGACAGCATATCTGTCAGTTTCTTGAAGTGCCTCTGCTACCGCTGGTTCCTGCCAGTAGGATCAACAACTACAGAAGTCCACCTAGAAGTCATCTTCCATTGCCTCTTGCTTCATGGAAGCAACTTCAGTCAGTATAAGATCCCACCTGACTCCCAAGTTTACAGACTTGATGGCTGAAACCATTATTGGCATGGCCCTATAAATCAGGCATTACTCACTTTGGGTCCTGTTCTACATGGCAGCCTCACCTGCTATCTGATCCAACTCAATGCCAGATGGTAATCTGGAGGTGACCTCATTTCCCCATGGGCCAGAATATATGACCTCAGATGGAATAAGAGATCAACAAACTCACTCAATGAGCCCTACTCACTCATCAGCCTGTGTCAGGTCATAAAGGCCCCTTTTCAATTCCCATCACAAACCTCCAGCTGTAAGGGGATCTAGTCCTTTGCTGAATGCTTAAAGTTTCACTGTGAAGTCACCAAATCAAGCCATCCTCAGCACCTGGCCTGCTTTGTTCTAAGGTGCAAGCAGTCATTCGTCCTCTCTATGAGAAGCAGGCCCACTGAGGAGACCTTTTTATCTGCCAGTTAACTCCACAACTGGCTGCTGCCTCTCGCCCTGTATAGCCCCTGGAGGCCAGCCCCAAACTTTGTCTGCAAAGTTCTGCTCATGCCTTACGTTATGTGTTGAGGACATACTTCATGAATTCCAAAGAGGAAATTCATGTTTTACACTTTGTTGCCCTACATACTAGATACACACAGGCCTGATATAGACACATATGCAAACAAAACCTAAAGATGGGAGAGATGTCAAGGACTGCCCGTACACAAGCACCCAAAGCTGTTTGGGGGTTTGCTGTCTTGCTCAAGGATACCTCAGCAGCACTCTGGATGGTAACTGGCACCTCTGCAGCTCACAGTCCACACTCTGTTTTTGGAAGGGTGACCACCAGGACATCAGGACAGTTGTAAATTACGAGCAGTTTTCCTCAATCCTGTCCTGTCAGAACTACTACTCCTGAAGGCAGCTGTCTTGTATTTGCATTTATTGTTATGCCATTTCCTCCTTGATTATTAAAAGTGACATAACGGGGGGGTGTGGTGGCGCACCCCCCTGAGGCGCTTGCCTCGTA
>CAFUXE010000771.1:55119-74297 GCA_903364295.1 Serranus cabrilla | reverse complement strand
AAAAAAAAAAAAAAAAAAAAAGTGACATAACAATATACCTCTTGATGCTGATTGTGAGAGAACAGAAACCTTGAGGCCCATTGTGGTTGTGTAAGTACTACACAAAGCAGTTTTTGTGTTTTAGTTGGTTCAATGCACTTGATTTGTAACACACCTAGAAAAATCTCCAGTCTCATCTTTTTCTATTTTAATTTCGACAGCTCTACTGGTAATACTTAACATTCACTGCCAGATCTAGTGCAAAGCTTGAGATAGGCCATAATAGGATGGAGTCAGACCACGTAAAGACCACGTAGTGAACCATGTGGGAGATGGGATGAGTGTGCTTTGACCATCTTAGCCTTTCCTCCCTCCTCAGGCCAGGTTAATCCCCCCAAGGTTATAGAAACAGGCAGCTACAAGAGCAAAGATCTAAATCAGAAAATATAAAACATCTAAAACAGAGTCGACGATCAGAGTAATTGACGTTCTTCATATGCACGTATGTACTACTGCTCAGTTTCTCAATAACAGTCTTAAGTCTTAAACTCCCTTGTTGCCACTGTATCACTTAATCTGACAAGGTTTTCTACAACAGTTTGTTTAAGGCTGATGCAAAACACACTTCTTGAATAAATGCATTCATTTGTAATGGGCTGTCAGTGACAGTTACACAGCCCAGCGGAGATCCCGTAGAGTGATGTGTGTGCTCTAATTTTACCTCTTTACTTTCCCTGACCCGGTAAAGATGAAGCCTATGACCTCTTTACATCTCCTCAGGAGGCTTAAGTGCTTAACTGACACTATGATCCATTTACAACATGATTGACATTTGACATATTTGATATTTATGGCAGGTCTTTTTAGCTGGCAAGGCACAGCTTTCCCTGGAATTTTGAATCTCTAATTATAGTTTTGTAGAATATTAGTAAATAATATGTATGTTAAGATCTATTCCTTCCTTCATCCAACAACCAGTCACCATTTTCTGCACATTTCACTGAGGAAATTGTGATTTTATTGATTACTGTGCTTTTGAAAAAAAACCATGTATCCCCAAAACATTTATGCACTTCCACACTCCTTGCTCTGTGTGGGTGTCTGGCTGTATAGTGAAAAGGTCTGAATCTGGAGCTCCCTGACGGCAAGCAAAGCCCTTGATCTTGTGCAGCGAACTGAGCTTGAGACCATTTGAGAAAGGATGAGCTAATATTATCTGAGTTTTGTTGTACTTAATTAGCCTACATCACCATAGCTGTAGCGTAGGGTTATTGCCAACAGCAACAACTGGAACAATGCCAATATATTGTATAACACATATATAAATTAAGTACATCTGTCCGGTTCAGTTAAAGTGCTGCAGAAGTATGTTTTTGCTCGATCAGAAAAATACCTGTGTCTGCCTAAAATCTTCTGGCTTTCCTCTCTCGTGGGTTGTATCACTGTTAGGGATCAGGTGTCTTCCAGGTTCTCAGTTCAACCTCAGTTCTGTCACATGATTAAGGTCATACTCCTCAGGCTTTTTATAAACCAAGTAGTAGAAAGAAGCTGGTGCCACAAGTATCAGATCCTCTGCCTGATATAACACCCAGTGCTCCACTTACATGGCGATATGTTTACCATGTGAATAGGAAAAAAATGACTGACTTTGATGAAGTTAATATTTTTAAAAATGTTAAACAAAAGCAAGTGTGCTTGATGGTTTAGGGAAATCAGCCATTGCCAAGCACTGCATCAGTTATTTGATCACTTGTAGTTTTAAGGTCACTTACTGCACCCTACTGAGGACCATTTTATTTCATTATATACTTCATTATTTAGACTTTCAACAAAATATTTGACAATGAACATAAACTACCATCTGAAACAACCCAAAACACAATACATTGATGAAAAGGAGCAGGGAGAAGAACTTAGAAAATTTGTCCTCAAAATCATATTCATGTAATCCACAGTTAGTACCACTGGCAGATGATCAACCCACCCTCATCGATAAACATACAGGTCCCCATTTTAAACATGTGGTTAACATTGTCAAACATTGCATATTGGAAAGGTTTAGGCAACAAAACTACTTACGTAAGGATAGGATACTTGGTTAGGCGTAGGAAAAATATACTACCTAACAACATAACTCCCTGAAGTGAGGTAGTTGCTCTGTGAAAACAAAAACTAAAATGAAACATTTACAACATACCCCTACAAAAAATAACAAAAAAGGTCAGAGGTTGTGATAAAGAAAGGCACAAATAAACTTGGTATTTTGTGTTACATTATAAAGAAAACCTGAATAATCAATCTTTAAGTGAATCAAATGAATCTGTATGCATACACATTAGTTTGACTTACAGTTCACTTTGTGGTGATGGCCTTTACATTGCATGCATATTTTGTTTTAGCAGGACATGGTAATAATAGTGACAATGTTTGGTCAAATTTTTGAAATGTTGAAGGTTGATATCATAATGTGGTGGTCACTCATGAATGAGGGTAAATGACAATGAAAGAGCAGACAGATTAGAAGTAAGCTCTCTGAAGTACCAGCTCTGTTTAAAAAGGGAGAAGGAAGGAGAAGATAATGTGGACACAATTTCATAGAGCCATGGTTTACCATATTGCCTGTGAAAATATTTCATCAGTTTTCTGCTCAAGGCTCAAAATACAATCTTATCTATTCATATGCTACAATATCTTATGTAACGTGTCACTTTAGTAGCTCAAAATATTTATAGGATGACCCTCTAAAAACTACTGACAGATGTTATAGGTGCTTTGCTCTTTCCAGAAAATGTTCTGCTTTTTCTTGCGTATGTTACTGTGTCTCATCATTACCTGCATAGTACCCATAAGGTACCCATAGGACCACTGTTAGACACTACTGAACACCATGAACAAATATAGAGGGCTACAAAGCCTCTTAGGACAGAGTCCGCTTACGATTCCCTTTCCGTGCACAGCATCCTTGGAATAGTCCACTCAAAGATCCTTAAGCCAAAATCCCTCCCTGGTATTTAATTCTAAATGAGTAATTACTGGGTGTGTCAGTGTGTCTTTGGTTTGCAGGTAGGCTGGGTGAAGGAGCTCATTTGCACGCTGGCTTTGGAGTGAATTGCACTAACAGACAGACACCCACATTCTGAAAGACGCTGAGGGTATCTGTGGGAAGCCACTGAAGAACCCAGTCACTTAGGGGGGAAAGACCACAAACAGCCACCAAGATGTGTGACATGGGGGGACTGGATAACCTGGTGGCCAACACGGCCTACCTAAAAGCTCAGGGTGGTGATGACAAGGAGATGAAAAAGCGCCGTCGCAGCTTGTCTCTCCCCAAGCCTGAGCAATGTGCTGCAATACGAGCTGCCGTTGAAAAGGACTTTATATCGATTTGTGAAAGGCAGCCTATTGGCAAAAAGCTTTTCCGTGACTTCCTGGTGAATCACCCCGAATTTAAGCTTGCTGCGGATTTCCTAGATGAGCTGTTGGACTGGGATCTGAGTGAAGGTGCAGCAAAAGATAAGGCACGCCAAAACATGATCAACAGTTATTGCAAGGATACCTCCAAGAAGTTCCTGACCTTTCTTACTGGGGAGCATGCTGACGCATTGAAGTCCGTGACGGATGCCAACTTTTCTGATGTGATGAAAGGAAAGGTCCAGGAGGGTGTAAGAGCATTTCTGACAAACAAACCCTTCACAGATTACCAGGCCAGCCCATTTTTTGATAGATTCCTCCAGTGGAAAGAGTATGAGACACAGCCCATCAGTGACAAATACTTCTATGAGTTCAGAACTCTTGGAAAAGGAGGCTTCGGAGAGGTAAGCATGCAAACGCATCTACATATCATTTTTCAAGTATGTTGAAATATGTGTTTTGGCAAAGAATTTATCTTTTAATGTTGATTTTAGTTGCAGGACTCTTTCAGGGTTCTTAGTATGAAGTCATTATCATTTAGTTAAAAGTAATGAATCAAACAAAAGTGAAGCAAGCCACATTACATAGAAAGGTAACATGCATTCAACATTTTTAGTTGTAGTGATTGCACTACAGTAGTGTATTATGGTGTGTCAGTGTGTTTCCATTCTTGAAAGACCCCAAGCTGTAGAGCTGTATTCGCTCTGACGCATAAGAAAGGAGATTGTAGGGCAAGAGATCATACCTTACATAATACCAAGGATTTAACTTCTCTCAAGGTGACCATGAAGTCATGTGACAAACAACGATACCTCTTGAATTCTAGAAAGTGATAGTTTAGGTCTTGTAAAGAAACAAGTGCAAAGTCACATTGCAGGAAGTTGATGTCTTGCATGGTTAGAACTTGTGTCATTCAAATATTGATTAAGAGAAGCTGGCACTGTCTCACTGAGATCAAGATCTCTTTTTCAATACTCATATGATGATGACAGTAGCAACTAAGAATGGAAAGGCATTCAACAAAAAATGACTCAAATAAAAAAAGACAAACTCTTATTTAAATATATGAACAAGTGACAACAATGTAACTTGTAGGAATTGAAAATAGCAGTATGAGTTCTTTCATGTTAATTATTTAAAAGATATCAGATTATTATTATTCACAAACAGTTATCTTGTCATGAAACAGAGAGCCCAAAATCGACCCTTGAGGAACCTCTTTTTTGAGTCAGGCTCTTGGCAACAAGCTTAAGTGTACAGCCTAAAATAAAGCAACTTATTGAGAGAAATACTATTACAAATGCAAATATGCAGGAGTGAATCAAAAAACTTTACTTGACACAGTAGCTTTAATACTGGACAATCATTTTAAACTACTCATGTAACTCAGCATTTTAAGGCAGTGGATGGGCCTGATCCTTCAGGTCAATGGGAAATGAATGATACCAGTAGTAAATTATTTCTTAAAGATATGAGTATGACAGGTGGCAAAAAGGCTGGCAAGACACAGCTGACAATGCTAAAGCTTGGTTGGTTCCTTGGACCAATTTATTTGCTTTGCCTAGCCCTACCAGTGATTTTATACCATTGTTGTGGGGAATGTCTGTGATAATATCAATAGGGAAATTATTGAATATGTAATGGCGTAGATTCTTGATTCACAATCAAGTCAGTCCAATCTGGACAATCTTAACTCTGATATACTGTTATAATACTTAAGCACATTCCCTTTTTTCCCTTGAGGGGCCTTTTATTCCCATTACACCTTCAAATTTGAAGACAAACAGATTGTAGTTTTCCACACAGTTTGTGCTGCCTCTCAGTCTGGTGCCAATAGACCATGCTTTGTTTCTAAGACAATGTATTCTAATTTATCAAAAGAAAACTGACTGAACATTTTGAATTTAATAAAATGCTTGCTTTTTAACAAACAATCTGTTTCCTCCAGGTGTGTGCTGTTCAGGTGAAGAACACAGGCCAGATGTATGCCTGCAAGAAGTTGTGTAAAAAGCGACTGAAGAAAAAGGGTGGTGAGAAGATGGCCCTGTTGGAGAAGAAGATCTTGGAGAAGGTTAACAGCCTGTTTCTGGTCAACTTGGGTTACGCTTATGACACCAAGACCCACCTGTGCCTTGTCATGACCCTGATGAATGGAGGAGACCTCAAGTACCACATTTACAACATGGGCTATGATGGCAAGGGTGTGGACAAGGGCATTGAGATGAAGCGCATCATCCACTACACGGCGCAGATCACCACCGGCATTCTGCATCTGCACGAGATGGATATCGTATACCGCGACATGAAGCCGGAGAACGTGTTGCTGGATAGCCAAGGCCAGTGCCGACTCTCAGATTTGGGTCTGGCTGTAGAAATGAAACCAGAGAAGACCACCACCCAGATGGTGAGTAGATGTCCACAAAACATAGATTGACAAAACACAGAACAAGATATTCTGGTTGAAAAAGCAAATTCCAGTCAGGAAAACCCTATAGAGCAGTACAGGAAGTACAACAAGTGGCACTCCCAAAGACATTAGTGGGGGTTAAATGAGACATAACTCAATGATGTCAGCATTGATAATGGGAATCACTATTAGATTTTACATCATGGTAAAAAAAAAATGTCCTAAAGAGCCATTTCATCTGTCATTCAGAGTCTTTAAAGTTGCACACACAAAAGGGGGGGCAAGGACCATCCCCTGATTCTGTTATTTATTGTGATGTTTAAAACAAAGAGAGCTTAGTGAATCCTTCTTCTACCTGATAGGAATTTAGGATCACTGAGGAAAAAGGAATACACAACAACTCCACCCTGTCTGTTTTCACCTACCTGAAAATGTGGTTGCGGAGCTAAAAACTGAACCCAGACTTGGACAGTGTGTCCATCTTGGTGAGGTTTTTGCTTTAAATCCGGACAGGGATTACCGGATTGCTTGAAGATCTGTGCAACGAGTTGAATCCATTATATAACTAATTTGATCCTTTGGCAGTCAGATTATAGCCTGGCCATTTATAGGCCAGGGTTTTGTGTAGGGGCTAGGTTGCAGACCTTGGAGGTCCAGCACTTGTTAAAATAGCAGTCATTAATGTAAGACGTTTTCCCTTAGCAACCTGGTTGCAGAGATGTAGTTATTTCTGTGGAGGCGAGTTTCGCCTCAGTTGTGTTCCAGTTTCTTCACATTACACTTTACAAAGCCTGTAGCCTCTAATTCTAAGGAATAAAACAGATATGTCATCAATTAGTTCAATTTTTATTATTATACCATGTTATATCATACAGGGGGGTTCTTGCATCTAACTGAGGATCACTTGACAATATGCAAAAGGACAGATTGTCAGTGATAGAACATCATGATTGCCTGTCAGATCAATCGCTGCACTACAAAAATTAGTAAGAGGCCAACAAAAATGCATCACACAAATGGGGCATGGTCACAGGCTAATACACTTACTTAGAATGGCCTAGTGTATATATTATTTTTTTTTAAATATTTCCCTTCATATTTGTTTCATACTGTATATTGAACCACACCTAAACACACCTATGGTTGACCTAAAAAAAAAAGAGAAAGATGAAGAATTTTGCAACAGGGTTTCTACAGGACTTACTTGTGGTAGCAAAGAGTAAGCTCTCGGCTCCATGAAAGTCCAGTAAGCTCATTATCCAGTACTCTGATGCTCCTCAGCCAGCCAAAGTGACTGGGCTAACCTCCTACAGACAAGGCTGGCTTTGGTCCCCTAATCTTCTTAGTGGGCATTACACAAGTCTGTCCCTGATTAGATTGACAGATCCAGGTAAAAACCTATGCTCAGTATGTTTGGACATGTTAGTTTGCAAACAAGTTGAATTTAACAACAGAGATCAGGTTGATTTTGCTGATCATTCTGTAATCTGAAATATAATACATTGAAGAGTATTGCCCCTTTGATCAACCAGAGTGCACATTTAGAAAAATAGAACATAGTTACAAAAAGCCATGAGGAAAGGTTGAGAATAATGCAGGAGTTTAATAGATCAGCATACTATAGAATAAGGTATTAGGACAAGTTTTTGCAGGCAAACCTGCTTAAGTTGGGTCAATGGAGTTGTAGTATCAGACCTTAACTAATCAGTCAGAAAGGTCAAGTCTTGTCACTCTTGTTAAAGTACCATGTGTGTTTAGTGATCACAATCGTTCATTCAAAAAGAAAAAAAGAGTTTGTTTAAAATAATGCCTGCATTGCTCATAATATTACACTTCACTTTTAACCTAGGGATCACCTAAAACACATTTTGGGCTTCCTCTGGACATACTGAGGGTGATCTCCTGGCTCTGTGCCAGTTTTCAGTTTGAATTAATTATACACTTGAGGCATGGCTACCTGTTGTCTGGATGTTACGTATTTCCTCAGGTGGACATAGCAACCAGAAATGTCCCAGCCTTTATATAAGAGGCTGGAAAACTCTGTCACACACTGTCAGTGTGTAGACACACATGACTCTTGACAGGTAGTAGGCTTAGCATTAGGATTAGGGCTGCAGGTGAGGTCATCCAGGGAAAGGGGGAGGGAGGAACAGGGGGGAAGCGAGAGAAAGTTGTACAGATGGGACAGAAAAGAACGACTAAAGTAAAGCTTTTAATAACCAAGGCAACCGAACACTTAATGGAGACATTCAAAGGTTATATGCCCCAGTTTTAAAGTTGTTCTCTGTGGCCTCTCAGGAACAAGGTTATGCATTTTGTCACACTATTTACAAAAGTCAATTATAAAAGAGTGGATATCTCATATAAAACACACTATTCTTTCTTAATAGTAAAACACATTCAAATTATATAGTAATTTTATAATAATGCAAATTATATTCAATCTCCCTTCTTTACCTTTCTCTCTCTTCTCCAGGCTGGTACTGGAGCATACATGGCACCTGAGCTCCTGTCCAAAACTCCATACAGGACATCAGTGGACTGGTGGGCCCTGGGCTGCAGTATCTATGAGATGGTGGCTGGCTACACACCTTTCAAAGGTCCTGAGAGCAAGAAGGAGAAGGTTGAGAAGGAGGAGGTACAGCGCCGTATTATCAATGAGGAACCAAAGTGGGAGCACAGGTGCTTTGATGCTCCCACTAAGGACATCATCCAGCAGTTCCTCAAGAAGAAAATTGAAGAGCGCCTGGGCATGAAGTAAGATGTTCTTCTCCTCTTTTAAGCTATAAGCATGGCACGTTTTGTTTCATTTGTGCATGGCGACACACAGTGGCTGAGGGAATCAGAATTCTGCATCATGATGCAACAAATTATATCTCAAATCAAAATTTCTATTGATACTAAATGGAATTCTGTTCAATAGATGTTAGGAGATGGCTGAGTAAGGGCAACAAAAAGCTGAGAAAAATTTAACTGTAACCAGAATGTGACATGAACCTGTGCAGCCACTTTGTTCTTTATCTGATGTTTTCAAAGTATTTTTTGCTTCCTCAATAGGAACAACAAGGAGGATCCCAGGAAGCATGAGTGGTTCAAGTCAATCAACTTCCCCCGTCTGGAGGCCGGGCTCGTGGACCCCCCATGGGTGCCCAAGCCCAACGTTGTCTACGCCAAGGACACCGACGACATTGCAGAGTTCTCAGAGATCAAGGGCATCGAGTTTGACGCCAATGACAATAAATTCTTCAAAGAATTTAGCACAGGTGCTGTACCCATTCAGTGGCAGCACGAGATGATTGACAGCGGACTGTTTGAAGAGTTAAACGATCCCAACAGGAAAGAGGGTGGAGGAGACCCTGATGATGAGAAAAAGTCCGGCACGTGTATATTACTGTGAGAAGCTGCATGTTTGATACCAAAAACCAATAATAATACTCGATCATTTGTTTGTTTTCTCAGTCAGATGCACAGCGACATTGATGTAAAAGACGGATCAGAAAAAAGGCGAGCATGAGCATCTTTTTTTCAGAAAAATGTACCATTCCTCTCTTTCAAGAATACTTAAGAGAGATGCGCTGCTTTTCGAGGCATGGTTTGGTACAATATGGAGAATATGATGATGTGCTCCGGGCATCATCTTTCAGGTTCACAGCTTTTCTTGCAAAATCAATGTAGACTTACAACCACATTACAGCTAGGAGTCATTTTACAACCTTTTTTATTAAGGACACCAGTGTTACATTAGTAGGTTAAAGGCCTTTGTGCCATTTATATTATATTACTGTAAACTGTAAAAATACAGATTGTTAGACCGTTTTCTAACAGTATTTTCAGGAGAAATACCTTATAAAGCAATTCTATCACATTTAATATGAAGCTTTAAACAAATTGAAAAAAAACATACATAATGAAATACCCTTTAGTATCTTTAGTAAATTGTGTAAAGTTGCAGCATTTTATAGCACGTCCCCACCCTCTTATGAAGTCACCACACTTTGTACAGGGAAAAGTGCTTTTTAAGCACACGTGGCAGATATAGTTCTAGTGTTAAATAATGATCCTAAACCTTATAACTAAGGCCAATCACTGCATTTACAACCAGGTGGTTTTCCTTTCTCTGCCCAACAATTTAGTTTTATAAAAACTATAAAAAGCAATTGTATGTATTGTATATAAAGAAATAAGTCTATCTATGCACAGAGAGAAAGGCGATGTATGAAGATGAAGATGTAAGAAATGGAAAATGTAGGAATTATTTGAAAGAAAATGATACTGAACACCTCTTCACTGAGACCTTTACTGTTGGTGCTACGAGGCTCAACTTAGTGAGAAATGGAGACTGTTTAGCCCGGGATGCTGGGAGAAAGATGAGTGCAGAAAATGCAGGTTAACTGCTACGTATGAAAGAGGAAAAGTTAGAGGAGTTGGACAAAAAGTTTCTGTACCAGGAATGTGCAGGTTGTCCTGTCCACGGCCCTGAAACAATGTGATACTTCAGGGCTCTTTTCTTAGTTTGAGATGAGTGTCAATCACTCAAACTAGACGGATCCTGAAAAAGACTCCACTGTTTGTGGGCATTAAGCTGAAGATAGAGACTTGGGTTAGCTTAAAAAATAAATCCTTGTTATTCTTGTTGACTTGTCTCAGGGTAATTGTTATTAAATGTCCAGATCTTGGACAGGACAGAGTTGAGTTTTTACAGGTAATGTTAATAAGATATAAATATAAATACATAAATATGATACATGTACTTGTAAATATAACATGAAAGGAAATGCTACTATAGAAATGTGAGATGTAAAGCAGAAACCTCTTTGAATCACGTGAATGAATTAAAATATATGTCTTTTAAAATCTTTTTCTGTGATTATGAATATTTATGTGTTTGTCTCAACATGTCTGTTGTGGTCTTGAGGATTAGAAAGACATTTAGAGGACATTTACCACCGGCTTCAGAGAACCGAAATTGTGCCATGTTACGCATGTTCTCGGTGCTATATATAACCACGGAGAAAATGCTGCTGAGGGCTCTGGAGTAAAACCTAAAAATATCAGCTGCATTAATCCCTTGGAGGATGCTGACTACAGCCAGGCTGTGCTCCAGGCGGCCGCAAATTGGCAAGTTCAAATCTTAGCTGATAAGGCGATAACCAGTGTTATCCTTGCGCCTTCTTTGCTTAAATCAGCTTCAAATCCCCTCAGGTACTGAAGCATCTCAATGCTCCTGCCAAGTGCTGGGTCTGAGTGAGAAAAAGACATACAAAATGACTACAAGGAGATGTGTAAGGTCTACAAAGATGCCCAAAACAAAAGCAAAAAGAGGCTTTAAGAAGAACTATAAAGTCTGTGTGTCTTGCTTTTTTGTAGTAGAGGCTGTAATAGAAAAGTATTTAGATCCCTTACTTAAATTAAAGTACTGATGCCACACTGCAGAACTACTGCGCGACAAGTAAAAGTCCTGCGTTAAAAACTTAAATAAAAGTACAAAAGTATCAACATCAAAATGTACTTAAAGTATCAAACGTAAAAGTACTCATTAAATTATGCAGAATGGCCCCACATTGTTACTTCACCCCACGGGGCGGTGTCTGTCTGTCTGTCTGTCTGTCTGTCTGTCCGCTGCATATATCTCCTCTGGCCAACAGAGGGCGCTGTGGGGTGAAGTCTGTCATCTCTGATTGCCTTGTTTTATATGATCTAATTTAGTTATTTTAATTTTGTAAAGATAGGGCTCATTCTAAATACTTAATAGACTGTTTTAAGTATTTAACAGAAGTCTAATCACGTTAAATAGGTCATGTTTTATGTTAAATTTTGACGAAAGCTGGCAGCTAAATGTAGTGGAGTAAAAAGTACAATAGTTAATAGTGAAGTAGAGTTATAAAGTTACATAAAAGGAACCTCAAAACTGTACTTTAGTATAGTACTTGAGTAAATGTACTTAGTTAGCCCTATGTGTGTCTGTGCCCACTGTTTCATATTTGATATACAGGTGAGTAAACAGGCCTCTAGGTGAGATGAAAAAATACTCCCCACAGAGCTCATTAATCATTGTCATTGTGGAAACCAGAGCAACATTTAATTATTGGGACTTGTTGACATCACTAACCGCCACAGAGTCTCTGCAGTCCACCTGGCAGCAGACACACTTTCACTAACAGCCTGTTCTGCCTCCCTCCTGTGGCTGCTCGTTAGTGCTGCAGTGATGCTGAGACTGGGATTAAGTGCTTACTGATGGAAGGCAAAAGTTTACCATAACACATTAAATCTTTCTGGTCTCTTTTTACTGTCAAGTTATAAAAGACACAAACCAGTTGGAATACAAATTATTGTGTATGATTCCATTTTAAATCAAATTATTAATTTCCAATTATTTTATTCACTTTAACTTCCAACAGAAACCAGCAGTGGACTGTAACAAAGTAAGATTGATTGCGAATGCTTATCCTAACAGGACTTTGAGGTACTTGTACTTCACTCTGCTGGGAAATATTTAGTACTTCTATTTTTTTTTACTGCATGACATCAGCAGATGTAATAGTACATACAGGACATTTTCAGGATTAAATAATTGATTCCCAAAAATGCATTAGAAGCCCTGAGAGGCAAGTAAGACAAAAATATAATGGAGATACTTGTCTAAGTCTGCTTTAAATTTCTCTTTGCCAAGATAATCTTTCTAAATTCTTTATTTTCTTTGTTTCATCTGTGGAAAGAAAAGTTTTGGTAGGTGATTTTTTTCTTGTGTGCGTTGTTGTAATACTTGTTTCTGCCACAAGCGGATGAGGGGCGCCACCACCCCACGTTCTTAATAGAACTTTCATTCTTTAATTCAATTTTTAATTCCTTACTTGGAGATTTACACAATGGATCACCAGATTTTTCTCACTCAGGGTATTTTTTGCTTGTGTCTCCTTACAGAGAGCAGTATCTAGTCAGGGCCTCAGGCCACATTTCAGATGTTTATGAGTTGTTAGCAGTTTGACCAAAGATAATTTCCCCTCTAAAATTCTCATATGGTTTTAATTTGATAACTGCTTGAGGGCCTAAGAGGTTTCCAATAATTTACAAGACAACAAGTAGGGGAATGTCCAAATGCTGAAAACACATTTGCAACTTTTCTGGTCTGTCTGCATTTATCTTCTCATGACCCCAAACATTTTTCTTGTGACCCTTTGGAGTCTTGATTCAGGAACAACTGTACATAAACAAATACAAAACTGTATGTAAGTTTGTCAAGACTTTGCAATTAGTAACTATTTTTAAACTAGTAATGTAATGTATCAGCTACAGTCATTTAACTTATGATACTTTAGGTCTATTTAGCTGGTAAAACTTATGTACTTTTATTTTGAAGAGGAGTTTTAATGCAAGGCTTTTACTTTTTAAATTATTTTTTTTTTAACTTAATGGGAGACGCTACGTGAATAGGTTTTCTATTTCCTAAAATGTTAGGTTTAAAAATGCAAATGAGGCATTATCTTGTGCTTACACTTACAAAATAAATGTATTTTTTTCCCCCCAATAGTCTGAGAGAAGACATGTTGTAGACGCGAAAAGGCCCCAAATCTCAAAAATTTGTATTGCCCTCTGTGAAAGAAGTGAGAAAAAAAATCAAATTAAGACGTGATTAAAACAAATACAAAAAAGACAAACTTTTTTTCTTCAAAATCACTTTTATTCCACAATTTATTTCATCAGGTCTTAAGGCACCCTGAAGAGATGTTACAAGTTGGTCTTTCAAATACGGGTTCCTTTTAAGACTGTGTAAACATAGCTTTGAATAAGATAATTTCCTGTAAATCTTTGCTTAAATTATTTCTTTACAGTGCACAGACATTGTGTTTTGTGACAAAAATACAATGTGAATTAAGTAAATATGGTAGATAGTGTATATATATACATTGAAGAGTAATAGATTGGCAGACAATCAGATCAACAGGCTGAAGAAGAGAGAAAACTAACAAACAATCTTTGAGACCCAGATAGATATACAGATCACGTAAAGATATACAGTACATAGTTACAGTGAACTTTTTATTTTTGCAACGCTTTCTCAGCGCTTTTCTGCCTTAAAAGCAAATCTTTTTTTACACTGTACCTTCTTGTGTGTTTGTGTTTGTGTGTGTGTCTCCTCAGCCACCATCACTACGCAGCACCCCGCGAGGTGGAGCGAGACAACGCTTCTAGTCCTGGAGGGCTCACCCACATGTTGGCTATTGCAGTGGAGAGGTGAGTAAACAGGAAGACAGACAGACAGACGGACATGCAGACAGACGGACAGACAGACGGCACAAGACTGGGTTGTGGCCATGCAGACCACAACACAAAGATCTATCTATAATTCCCTAAATATTGTAAGGATCACAATGTATTTATATGTAGAAAGGGACTTCGTAATTGGCATTTCATATACAGGGATACAGTGGCTATACTTGATTATCAAGGTACGATCCTATGAAGTCTCTGTGATGTGCTAATGTGAAATACTCTGAAGATGTGTTTGGAAATGATCTACTTTCTCAGTTATACTATACAGCAAGATAAAAATCCTCTCAACACCGGCGATAATACAGTCGTTCATACAGTTTGGAGAGATGAGAACAACACTCTCTTCCTGACAGCAGAAAGATCTAAAAAACATTAAAAAAAACTGTATCAGCAGTTACACAACAGCTCCAAATGGCTTGGTTGCAATGGCTATAAGTTATCTAATCACATCAATACTAAAAAAAATCATAAGGATGATAATAAACTGAGTGAAGAATGAGCAGTGCAACAGGTGAATGAAGGGATGGCAGGGGTCAGGAGCAGAGCCTGTGGCTGTGATCTTCGAGGAGATCACGAAGGAAAGAAGGGTCAGAGATGTCAGCAAAGCAACATTCAATATCTTTATCTCACTGGCTCTACATCAAACTGTTTGGCTAAATCCCCAAAATGCCGTCTTTCTGACGTTTTTGACACTTCCTTCCTTTTTTTCAATATTTATTTTTAAACATATATCCTTAGCAAACGTAGGCAGCCTCTGCTTCGGTTTTCCTCTTCATACCGGCCGTCTTCTCTCTTACTCGGCCACATTGACCCTGAAGGTGACGCGGCCCAGAAACTTATCCCTTTCATCGTCGTTTTTCAGGTTGCAGCCCTCTACCCTGCACTCCACCTGCAGCTCCTTGTTGTAGTCCTCCTTGGTGAGCAGCAGCTTCACAGCCACCAGGGGCTGCACGTAAGTCTCCTGCACCAGCACAGAGACAGCTGTCTGTCAATAACACGTCAGCGTGAGGATGTTAGTGGATTAGATCTGATCAGGGATAAATACTTACATGGGCTTTCTTGCCGTAGTAGGGGAAATACATGAGATCAATGCGCCCCTCACTGGGGAAATACTGCATTTGGATTGGGGTGTCTTTCTGCACAGAGAAACATGTGTTATTCACTTTTACATCACATTTAATGCATATCATGTTAAATTAAAAGCAAATGAGACATTTTTCCAAGATCACGAGACAGGACTTGAAAAAAAGGAAAAGCAATGGGCCCTCTGTTTGTTAGTGAAGAGATTTATGAAGCGGACAACATGATGTGCTCTGCGTTAATCTGCAAAAGGACATTTGTGGCAGAAAATTGCGCCTATTAGATTAAAATGACTTGAAAATGGCACTAAGATGGGTTTAGAGGCACTTGCATAATGACTTGTTACATAATAAAAATGTGTTAACACCCCTACTGGCCTTATCCTGATAATTTGCATATTATCTTACCCTAAAGCCGTCAGAGACAGCATGCAGAAAGAAATCGGACACAAAACAAACAAAAAGAAGGAAAAATGAAACAAAGAAAAAATATTGACACTGTTATGGTCAGAAATAAAAAAAAAAATACACATACGAGCAACATGTAGAGTATAATGTGGAGAAAGATGTTTACTTTTACTGTGCAGTTGATGTAGGGATCCCCTACAGGCTTCAGGCCAATGATCTGTGAGGTGAGGGAAACAGGAGAGGTTGAGACTAAAAGACAAAATTAGAATCCAATTTATTTTGGGAACTGTCAGCAAGTAAGCGACTGTTGATCAGCAGCTGTCAGGAAAAGGGAAGAAAAGGTTGAAAGACAGATAAGATGAAAAGTTGTGCATTTGTAAAGTGATTTTCAGGTCATTGAAAGCGAGTGTTACCCTGTTCAATTTCAGCAGCACGCAGGGTTGTCCCTCAGAATATCCAAAGTTGGTGTCAGAGAGGCCAGAGCAGAGACTCAGGAAGCCCCTCTTGAAGCGGCAAGCTTTCTTTGTCATTTCCTCGGTTTCGTCCTGCAGGAAGTACTGTCCTCGGGGGCAGTCCTCGTTCTGCTCCTGCAGTGTGTCGTTATAGCCTGAGAGAGAGACGTGAACAGGGGAATGGTCAGGTGAATGGAAAAACATCCGGGAAAAGGCGAGTGGAATTCGTTTTATTACTGCAGTCTTTACTGCTTTAATATTCATTTGTATGAGGGAGAAGTGCACTT
The DNA here is from genome assembly GCA_903364295.1 of Serranus cabrilla. Lineage (NCBI taxonomy): Eukaryota > Metazoa > Chordata > Actinopteri > Perciformes > Serranidae > Serranus > Serranus cabrilla. The sequence goes on along the minus strand of CAFUXE010000771.1, from coordinate 58,003 downwards.
ACCTGACAGGAAGCTTTCCAGGGTCTTGACATACGGTTCATACTTGACCTTATCATTTTTGTTGAATGCTATATCAAGTGAATTTGGCTGAAGCGCCAAGCCTGCAACAAAGACATGAAGTAAAACAAACAGAGTTAAAGGATCCCGAACAGGAGAAACGAATGGGTTAGTGGTCTTGAATTACAAATGGGCAGAAAGCATTTACTGCTGCAATCACACAGGAAGAGACTTCAAAATAGATCGATACAAAAAGCAGCTGTAATGTTGCACATTATTGTGACAGCATCTCATTGATGCGAGTATGAATAATGAATGCCTCAAAGAGCCTGCTGCCAGGTACAGTAGCTGAAAGCTCCGGTCCCGTTGTGAGACACAAACCTGGAAAGGGAACACGATCTCGGTACTTCGGCGTGTAATCGTCCAAAGTGAGCAGCATCACCCACATGGTCAGGGCGAACATCCCGGCCAAGAAACAGTAGAAAACCAGGTAGAATAGCAGGATGAGGGCTGGAGGAAGTCAGAGAAACAGAAATGGAATAGAAAGGAGACATAATGAGGGGGTCATCTATAATTAACAAGGAGATTTAACTCCGCACCAGCTCGGACAAATGCATTCTGAATTAGCAAATTTGGCTGATTTGAGTGTACAGTCCCTTTGAGAGAAACCATTTTGGATCAAGGGGGGAAATGCTACTTGCTGCTAACAAATCTGAGGCCATTTTTAACTGGAGACCCCTCACTTTCACAGAATCTAGGGAGTGCTGAAAGCCTCATTTAAGCTCAATGCAGAGAAAAGGAAAAGGAGCCACAGTTATGGAAACATCAAAATGGTTCACCACCATCCAGCTTGCACAGCATGGATGCCCTCTAAAGTTGCCACAAAAAAAGAGAAAAAAACAGGATGGACCCCTCAGCTTCCTGCTGTACATCCCCCCTTTCTCTCATTCCTCTCCAACAGTATCCCACAATGCACCTGCCTAGTGCGTGAAAGGGAGAGAAAGAGGAGAGAGGGAATCCCATTTGACCTTGACAGGCATGCTAATGTGGGCGGCCATGCAACTGCAATGGAGCATCCCACTGCACAGCAGCACAGGGGCCCAGGCAGCCTGACAGCCCGCGCGAGCCTATAGGAGCCTGGCTGCTGGAGGGAGGGTGCCATGTTACTACCTCACTCTGGAAATAACTGGGGAATCATTACATAAAATGTATGGCCCTGATCAGCTATGGATACAGCTCAGGAATGTAGCACGCTCCTCAGATATGATTAGGTAATGAGGGGGGGTTAACAGCTGGGCTCTGCACTGTGAACACAATTTAATCCTATTAGCGTAAATGATAAATATTAATACAAAAGAAAATCTCTGCTGTTATGATTAATCATCACCTGGTTGGTTATTCGTGCAGCAGAGAGAGGCTGCTGCACACCTTCCATAGCATCATTTGTCTTGGTACAGGCTTCTCCTTTACACCTTCATGTAGGCCTATGATGGCTCCTTCGCTAATCCAATATCTATATGGCAATCATTTTAATTCATCCATGCACAGAAATATACAGGAGATATTCAAGAGGCGCACATGTTAAAATGCTTTGCAAATATGAAAGAGACACGAGATTAGGTTAAAGCCCCGTGAATGTCAAAGCACATCCCCTAATTGACTGCTGTAGGACGGGGATCCTTACCCCAGCTGCTGGCTGTGCGACCCAGCACCTCCCCGGTCCTCGGGTTGTAGAAGGAGTCCTTCCAGCTGGATGTGTTCTCCTTGTTGGCCGGTTTGTCCTCGGTGCTCGCCATGGTGATAATTTCTTGATTTGGTCCAAAATGCGCGGTTTCTTCTTCCTAAAAAAATGCAGAAAAAGGGCAGCGGGCGATGTAATGAGGCGAAGAAGCCGGCGAGGCGGCGGTGAGTGGAGTGGGCGGTGTAGAGAGAGAGGGAGAGCCGAAGGAGAGAGATGCTGTGGTGGAACAAAAAAAAGAAAAAAAAGGGGGAAGGTGAGGAAAGAGAAGAAGAAAAAAATCAGTGACGTCCACACAAGCCCCGTCGTGGCAGCGGATGCGGTGCGACCAGATGGATGTACATTGGTTAATGACGGAGAGACGCACGGAGACGCACCGTTACGCGCACAAATTATAAATAGAGCGCACTCTATCTTTCGTATCATCAATTATATTATAATGGCTACACGGGAACAGGCTAGGATCTCCATTTTATAGAAAGTGTTTGGACCCTTCAGCGGGAAAAACGCAAAAAATGTGCCAATTTTAGGGCATCTGATGATGAAACATACCAACACTGAATGTATCCTTACCTTCTTATTGTATCACAATAATATTACATGTCATCCGGACATTTCACAGCCCTTCACTACAGCTCCTCTGCGTACTAGTCGTGTGCGTTGAGTCACCAAACCAATAACCAATCCCATAGGCTAGAGTGTGTTTCGACAGCATTGCATGTCCTGCTAATCACTCTGCAGAAAGCTCAGGTTTAGTGCACACACACATACACACACAAAAACAATCACTCACAAACATACACACATATAATACGTTTAAGTACATAAAAGTCAGTGATCAGCACATTTGAAGCCCATGAGGATGCTATTTGTGACTGACTGGTTGAGCATAGATATTTGGAGCATTTGCCAATCCTTGTTGCTATGGCAATTGAGCACTACTGAAATGTGTGTGAATGCTTGTGCGCGCAGAGAGTGAGAGAGTACATAGAGTGCATGACTGAAAACAGATGTGTCACAGTTAACAGAACATTTTTCCTGGGGATAAAAGCAAGGATGCCATCTCATTCCGACACTGTTCCATATCTAGTAATTAAGCTTCACCTGCACATCTTATATGTGGTGTCACTCATGCAAGTCTTGCCAATG
>CAFUXE010000771.1:17062-54997 GCA_903364295.1 Serranus cabrilla | reverse complement strand
TCCCAGTGTGTCACAGAGAGTGAGGAAAGAGAGGAGGGAGTTATATAATGACCCTTGATGCAGGGTTCAGCTCGTACGGGGGGGAGGGGGACTGGAGTAGTGGTCGCATTGCATCCAGTTCCTGCTGTCAGATTGAATTTGTTGCAAGGCAGGGTCCACCACAACTCATACAATGCGGCACCAGGCACAAAACTGGCACGCACACACACCCATTTTACTGATTAGTGTGAGAGCCGGCAGCACTGATTCATGGGCTAGTCCTGTCTGTCTCACTCACTCTAGCACATTTTTCTCTGTGAAGGCATTCCACTGCAAGCCAAGCCCACTGGCATGAAAAACTGATCATGTTTGAGTGAGAAAGCCAAGATTGACAGCTCAGCTAGAGGAAGCGTTTGGCTGCAGGAAGTAGGGGGGGTTGATACATAAAATATAATACAGTATGGATCTGTGAGCACACAATCCTCCCATTGTTTGGGAAACCCCCTTTCTGTGCACTCAATTAGCGCCCCCTTCAACATACCAGCACCATGAGCAGGAAAACACACCCCATTTGTTCTCAGTCACTCCATCCGCAAGCTACCATAGCAACCCCTCACAGCGAGGTTGGTCACATCAATGGGAAACAATCCCTACACTCATCCAACAGCCTGCGTTTCTGATAAATCTCCAGGGACAAGACAACGGCATTTCCCCAGAGTCCATGTGGAGGCAAAACCTTTTAGGCAGCAGCTGCTCACTCCCCATGTCGGTGACACCCACTGTACACACGCCACACGCTTGAAACAACACAAGAAACTGCTGATCGTTTACGTTTCTTTAATACTATGCAATTTGGTAACAAAATGTTTGATCACACAAATGTATCATTTGTTGTTTCCCAGCAGCTTGTAGTGACATCTGCCCTTCAAGAACAGGATGTGAGTGTTAGAAATGGAATGTCCAAATAATCTGATCTTTGCATAGCGTCACTTTGAATAACAAACCTTTAAAAAAATACATTCCAGTAAAACATTTAACAACACAGTGTAAGCAGAATACACGGAGAGATTCACAGTTTATGTTTCTCAGTCATCTGTTAGCATTTATCATCACAATTTGTAACTTTGTCATCAGAGTTCATCAGGTCAAAACATTGTCATATGACTTCAACATGGCTGTCATGTCATCATAATAACTGTAATGATAGAAACACAACACAGATGGACAAGAAACACACATTTACATGTTCTAATTCTGTTTCAGGCCAGTTCAGTTCATATGGAAATTCCTGGAAAACTCTTCCTAAACAACCATAGCAAAATTTGAGATCAATGACGGCTATTAATGCGATTACAGTCAAAAGAGCTGAATGAAACAGCTAAATGTTCTAATCCCCACATATACCTCTCAGTCAGCTTTAACAAACAATTTTTAATCATAAAGTGACAAAAATTCCTGATATCAAAAATACCAAAATCACTCTGGATTTTCTCACACAGAGCAGAGCATTTACATTAGATTTTGTTTCATTAACATTCAAACAATATCAACATAACAATTTGTAATTGATTTTAGTTTGAACATAAATACTGTGGAGAGCGTGTAGCTAGCATTTATGATCATTTCCTTGAAATGGCAAAAAGACATTTCTGTCAAATCACGAAGAAACCGTAACATTTAAGAGGAAAACAGCAAACTGTGTTTGTTAAGTGTTAATTGTCTAAAAGAATATTGAAATTCTGCATCCTATTTTACAGCCCTTAAAATCCTGAGGCGTCATGAACAGAAGGCTCAAGTGCTGTTTTTATTTGCTCTCAGACAATCAAGTGCCAATCTGAGATCAATGCTTTGAATCCTTACTATCATGTGGCATGTGGTTGCTATGACAGTTCATAAATTAAAAAGCTGTAACGCCAGCCATTAGCACCCCCATGTGGGAAGATGTACAAATAATATCCCCAAAGTACTGGAATATGAGGAGGCACCAGTGGCGTGACACATGGAATAAATAGAGTATAAGGTTGCTGTGGTGTAAATAAATCAAGTAAAAGGTGAAGTAACTGTTTGTGGACTATGTGGAAGTTAGGCTGTACAGGTGTCTGACGGCCGATGGCCTGGATCAGACCTGTACTGGACCTTCAACCATGGTTATCAGTGCTATATCACTAGATGAGAGAGTATGACCTTCAGTTGTGTTCAGCAGGAACAAAATGCTTTATCTTTTCGCCTCGAGACACTAATTGACTTCTGTTAAAGGGATAGTTTGAGAGTCTGGAACGTATCCATACGCAGAGTGTTACCTACAGCAGATGGCTGCTGTCCAGCCACCAGTTTAGAAAAGAAGACATGCACAGATACTAAGCAATGTACTGCTGTGGACGCGGGCAGCAACACAACATATTTTAGCACCTAAAAAAAAGAAGATTGATTTATAGAATATTTTCAGCATTACCTTGGTGTCAGACAGGCCTTTCTAACGGGGAAGTGGAGCCGTAGCGTGTGCTTATCAAAGCTACCAGACTCCATTGACAAACTGATATGTTTTAGGTGGTGAAAATATATTTAGCTGCTGCCCCCATCCACAGCAGTATATTGCTCCCTCTCATGTTACAGTTTGGTTTAGCAGATGCTAACGCCAGCCTGCTCCTCCAAACTGGGGGAGTGCCAACCACTATCTATGGATATGGATACAATCCAGCTTCAAGAAATCTAAACTATCCCTTTAAAGGTTGCACAGCAAGGCACCGTAGCCAAATCATTAATGTACCCTTAACTTGGTGTAGACAGAGCTGATAGTTGTTTCATCTTAAACTGTTATTTTGTTTTTAAAAGGACCATCTGCTTTCGAGGAGACCCCAATCCCTGGACCTCCCTGTGTGTGCATCCGCGTCAAGGCTTGTTGTACCAGTCCATGGAGCGTCGGAGAGCTCTCTCCCAGCTCTGCAGGACAGAGCTGTATTCCCCACTCGGGGTGCAAACACCGCCCTTTGGTGCTCTTTTGGGCAAGAAGGTTTTGTCGGTGCTCTGCAGCTTCTTCAGTTCTTCCTTGGTCCTCCAGAAGCCTGCGGTGGCAGAAGAGGACAGAGGGAGACAACGTTAACACAAACCATTTAACAACAAAACGTCCTCTCAATGTGGGACTGCTAGGGACAAAAAGGAGTCCTCATGCCCTCAAACACACAGCTCATCGATGGCTGTAAGTGGTGGTGCATTATTGGCTGCAGATCCACTAGGAAATAATGTTTCTCAAACACATGATTCACATTATTATTATTATTCAGTCATCAGCACCACCTGCTTCTGGCTTCTGGTTATAGAACAACAAGAACAAATTAATCTACTGTGTTTGATTGGATTAAGCACTGACTAATGTATAACAATTTAATTACATAATGTGAATAATTAAATGCAAAACAGGTTACATAACAAAGAGCAGCATTTCAGTTGGCTTCTTCTGCTACTGCTGGGAATAAAAATAGGGCTTTTGATCAGAACTTTTCAAATGCAACTCAATGTCATGACCATGAATTGTGATATTTTTAGTGAGCAACAAAGAACCATTTTGAAAGTAAAGAGTAACATTGAAGCGTCTTTGTCTAACTGCTTGACAGAGCTGCTTCTCTTCTTCTTTGTGCCTCTCGTACAGACACAGCTTCACACGGCTGGCTGCTATAACCTAAAAGCAGACGTTTTCATAAGGCATAAAATATATGTCCATATGTCGTGTGTGTGTATGCGAGTTTGTGCGTACCCACTCCAAGTCCGGCAACAAAAGCAGCGCCTAAACAAGACATTTCATAGTTTTGGGGTCTGGCTAACTTTCTGCCAATCAGGTCTGCAGTCAGCTGCATGATGAAGTTGTTGGAGGAAACTCCGCCGTCCACCCTGAGACAGAAAGAAAGAAAGATAGCGCACTCAATTACATGGGAACTCACTTTACTGTAACAGTATCAGAGAAATATACACCCGTAATGCATTGGCAATAAAAGCTGAACTGCATTAGTCGAGGCACAGGAGTCCACTCTGTTACGCCCTGTTTGCTGGATGTAATCCAAATCCCACAATCACATATTGCACCGTCAGCTAGGATATCAAAGGGTTGTGAGACCACTCCGGGAGTCTGTTTCACCTGTGCAGCAAGCTTACCTTACTACAATCAGATACTTATGAACCCCCACACATGCAAATGTAATGAAAAAAGATCCTGTCAGTCATTACAATGACGACGTTTGTTAGAATAATGACTTCATATTTAAAATAATGAGCTTGTATACTCTTATTATTTTGAGAGTTTTTATAATTTCTTATGACACTAAAGGGCCCCAACACCAAGAGAGATAACTGTAAAGATAACTATAACTATGTAGTTTTAAAACTTGGCTGGCCACACCCAAACTATGACCACAACAGTGGCGAATGATATTGAACAAGTCATTTTAGAGTGATTCGACAATAGAGACACTGATGTGGAAGCTGTCATGGAAGCTCTACATAATAACTAATGTGTTGTTTTTGAAATCAACAGCATCTCTCTCTGCTTGGCTCTGTGGTGCTGAGAGACGCACAGCACCACGACTGTGTGCCACAGAAACGGTATGACTATATTTCCATATTTCTATTTCATTCGTGCATATCTCTATTTGCTTCTCTATTTAATATTTCTATTTATGCATCTCTATTTTACTTAAGACTTGTTGCATTTGTATTTTGTATCGTTGTTGTATTTAATCTGGCACGTTTTTCATCTTGTTTTACTAAATACTAACTTTATTTCAATTTCTTTTATATCAGCAACTGTAAAAAAGCAATTTCCCCCCCGGGGATCAATTAAGTGTTTATGATTCCGATCCTGATTCTAAATCAAATACTCTCTATCTGCCACATCCTCTGTCATGAAAGCAAATTGATGCTATTAAGGAAGCACAACAACGCAGAAGACGGAGGGCATGTGGGCCTCCACCACAGCTGGAGCATGCAGCGTGTGCCTTATGCTGCTGTTTACAGATCGTTATGGTTCATCAGTGTTTATACTCACAGTGTTAAAGTTACCGTTACAGCTATCATTCTTGCTGTGGATGGGCCTTAAGAAATCATTTTATCACTACCCTCATTTTTAGACTACTTCCAGAAATACTCTTTAGTTGACATACTGCACCTGATCTTTGTGATGGGAATGTCCGTTTCTCTCAGCATTATCTCATACAGCTGCTTGTTTCTGCAAAGAATAAATACAAGGAGACAATATCAGCCATGACTGAGAGAAGAAGGTCAAACAGAAAGTGTCTCTTTAAAAAGTCCCACCTGAAGGCGACAGACTCCAGAATGGCACGGACCAGATGGGCTTTAGTCGTAGAAGGTTTGAGGCCCATGAAGGAGGCACAAGCTTTAGGATCATTCAGAGGAGCCTTTGGATGAATAAAGTATTAACACAAGTGTTAAAGAGTTATAAAAGAATTGATCTACATGTATTTTTCATTGTAAGTGAAACTCTGGTTAGGAAGAGTGCTGCTATGCTGCACTATGCACTGTTATGGTTTTGCAGGTCTCGATTATACATCCATTAGAAACATCCATTAGAAACATTGTAAACACATAAACATTCAGGACACGCACTTACAAAGGCCAGTTCACAATGGAGGGCAGAGGAAAAAAAGAGACATATAACCATGTTACATAGAGACAAAATAAAAAAGTAAATCCATGCCTGAATTGGTTAAAAATTATAAAATTGTTTTAGGTGAATATGGTGGTGTAAACACTTGATTTGTCTTTTACACAGACACACTGACATGCACATTGTGCTTGTTCACAGATACCTGCAGGCCGCTGAAAGAAGGAACGAAACACACGCCGTCAGAGTCACTGATGCTGTTAGCCATGTCGCTGGTCTCCTTGACGTCTGAGAAGAGCTCTGCAACAACACACACAGGTGTTTCACACACGCAGCCTGAATCTGTAAATCGCTAACATATTCAGTGTAAACATTATCCTTGAAAAGAAAATCTCCCCACCTTTTAAGTCAAAGTCCAATCAGTGTTGATGTCAAATGTAGTCAACTGAAGCAATCCCGTTCTCAGTGTGTGCTTTATTTTGGCCATGAAGTATTGAATCAAACATTATATGACTTTCTAACTGCTCTGTGCCTGAAATCAGCCCTGGTGACTGAGAACTTTAAGCCCTGAGGCCAAAGAAGACAGATGATGAGTCAGTATTCTGGACACTTAATGCTGTTTTAAGCTATTCGGTTAAGTTGCCTCTTAGCAAAATGCTTAGTGAACTGATGTTGGGCTTTTATTGTGAAAGTAACAGAAGGAGAGAAGCTGTGGTGCCACTGACAAAGTGAAACCTAATTGAAAGTAGTTGCTGTCTTGGTTCATGGAGGCTCTGTGATTTTTATTTGATTACCTGTATTAGTGGAACAACTTCAACCCCGTGGCTACACTTTGTTTTGGCCGGGCGTCAGTGTGCAATGCATCCTGGTACATGTAGGCACAGCCCACACGGCTCTATAAGCAGAGACATTCAGCTCTCTAACTGAGGAATTTGTGCTTTAGTGGCTTACATTTACCAACAATGCTGATTGGATACTTGAATCAGTAGGTGGGCTGCTCTACTAACTGAGCCCCATACATATCCTACTAAAACCTTTCAACCCAGCCACCATTTCTTGTGCAACGGAAATATTATCAGTGTTATTATATCGTCGTCACCACTCACCCAGGTCCTGTGCCCATTTGATGGCCGTGCCTGTGTCTGCTGAATTGCCCTCTGCCAGGTACACCACCTCTGAGCCGATCTTCCAACCCACCAAAGGATACAGACCTACAGAGAGCAGAGCTTGTTTGATTGCATGAATGTGGATAAAATGATCTTAATATAGGGCTGCACCATTATGGACAAAATGATAATCACTATCAATACTGAGATCACGATTAATTATGACGATTATTTGTTGATTTAAAAAAAACAAATTTTATTGTAATATCATCAGAAATGTTTTCACGGCCATATTGCTTTATTCCCGCTAATATACACAATGTGCTTTAAAATAAAACTGGTCTTATTCACCAAAAATCTCCTTAAAGAATAAATACAAATAAATGAAACAATAATAAGGCACTCTTAGCATGTGACCTGTTCTTGTTTTGTGTCACTTGCCTTGAACCCGAAAGGCTTCTACATAATGAAAGACAATCCAGTTCGTAATAACTGACTACTGTCTGCTGTCTCTGATTTTGAATATCACTTGATCACGTGAATTTGATCCTGGGAAGCCAAAACCATGATCGTGATTAGAATCTGATTAATTGTGCAGCCCTATCTTAATGCGTGTGCATTTTGATTTACCTGCTAAGGATGTATGGGGTTTGCTCCCGGTGTTGATGTCCATAAAGGTGCCTGTTCCCATGGTAATCTTGACATCACCAACGTCAAAGCAGCACTCTCCAAACATGGCTGCCTGCTGGTCCGCCATCTAAAGAAATTCAATTCAAATTCAAATTCAAACTGTTTTTTTCTTTTGTTTTTAATGATTTGGAGCCTTACAACAACAGACATCTTTCACTTTCCCGTACTTCTAACCATGGTTGTGCTGTTTTATTAAAATGTGCAGGACTTATAGATTGAAGTAAAAAATGAGTCCACAAAAAGCAGAAAGTGAGAGGATGTGACTTGGCGTCCAGAGGGTTAAGAGTTCCAATACATATACATTACGTAATAGAAGGGAGTCTCACTACCAGGAATTCCACTTTCTATTACGTTATCCCCTGACACACATAGCTGATGATTTACTTATTTATTTAGCTTAATTGACTTTTTACAACATAATGGTAGTGACATCCACTTGGCCATGCTGCCATAAATGGAATTGAAAGGTTTCAATCAATGTTATTATTAACAATATTTGCGCGGTCTGCGGCACCACAGACATTGACAACTCACCACTGACATGATGGGAATGGGAACTCCAAAGATGGACGGGTCTGTGGATCCAAAGTTGTGGCTGGAAAAGGAGAGACAATGTATCATTTTCAACCATAAGCATACCACGGTCATAATATATACATCCAGTGGAAATTTTTAGTTTTTTAATTTGTTTTTTTTGGTTACATTTATTCAAGTCATTCCCACTACGGGAGCAGCAGAGGACAGGTGCAAGTGCTTTCTAATGGTGTAAACAAATATGAGGAGTCTGAAAAAGTGCATTGTAAAAACGCGGCTTAAAACTGGATAGAAAGTCAAAAAGAGGCAGACAACCCCAGCACTGATACATGCGCAGAGAGGATATGATGGAATTTTAAAAAACTAAAATATTCGTAGAGTTGTGAGCAGTTCAAGTGAAGAAGGATTTAGTATTAGAGGTCAAAGTTTCAAGTGTTTCAGAGAGCGAGACTTTAGAACAGTGCAAAAAATAAACATCATTTTGTGTTGAACCTGTAGAAAGACATTTGACGTCAACACCCATCTAAATATACGTCTCCTGTCCGGGTCAGAGCGTTAGCATGTGTCAGATTACTGTCCTCTCCCTCCCACTGCCTTTCTCTTTAAACATCCACGGCCTTTCCCCTGTCCATAAAACCAACAGTATTTTGTGGTTCACTCTGAGTCCCTTTCTTTGATTGTTTGCCCATTTATTGATCCACGGCTGTGTATGACCACCGGGTTTCTTGGCTGTGTGACCACAGAACAAACAGCAAACAGACTGTGAGGCATTATTCCCTGAATTTGATCAAAAGTGTAATGCATTAGAATTGTCGACTCCGCCTTTTAAATACTTTACTGACCAACACATGGTTCAAGTTTTTTGGACATTTGCAAAAAAAGGTTGACTCACCCTGTGTTTTCTACTTTGGGTAATACAGAGGTAGGCAACGAAAAGAGAGAGCAGAAAAAACCACTCCAGCACATCTGTGAAAGAAGTCACAATACAGTGATATAAAAAAACAAGCCTCATACTCACAATAACCAAATCAGTGGTAAATAAACATGACATACACCAGACCTGATAGGAGTCAAAAACTCCTGTTGAACTGGCATTAGAGTAGTCTGTGGCATGGACACGACCTGAAACAGATCAGGTGACATGAATGAATCGTGAATATCCCTTTGCAAAAGTTTTTAAAAAACTTGTATGAGCTCCTGGTCATTTTCCCAACTCCTCCTGTCCCACAGGAGTTAGCTAAAACATTTCTCAGTGATGCAAGAGGATTGGAAACACAAAGAACAATCTGTCAAAGCCCTAAAATCCTGTTTGAAAATATGAGATCCAATCAACTAAACTAATTATATATTACTGTACTGTTCTCAAGAATGTGTGCTCGTATAGAAACAGCAATCACATAAAAACACCACACCCACCTTTTGTGAGCTTGTACAGGATCCAGGTGTCAACTGTTCCAAAGCAGCAGTTATCTTCAGCTATCGCTTGTTTAATCTGAAATGAGAAAGAACAGGTTCAGGTTGAAAAGGGGAATTAAACAAGTGGGGAGCGTGAAGGTAATTTAACACAACCTCTCCCTGTTTGTGTTCAGCCTGGTACCTGCTTGTAGTGGGCTAGGGCCCAGGCGAGGCGTAAGGTGACATGTTGAGTCGAAAAGACAAGAAGACTTGCTGCAAGCAGCCGCTTCTGCCGGGACAGGAAGTAGAGCACCTTCAACGCCGCACGCAATGCCTACGGTGAAAAAAATCAAACCAATACAGTATGTCATTTGCCGAACTACTTTCTTTTTTTTTTTTTTACATGACTGGCAGGAGAGCTCACCTTAATTGTGCATGAACTGTTCCAGGATTTCACCAGGTCTGCTGCCCTCTGATCCTGCCAGCTGATGAAGTTATGGAAAGGAACCCCAGTCGTCCTGTCGAAGCCAAAGAGGTAAAGAACTATACGTATTCATACAGGTGTGCTATATTCTTTTAAAGTTCACCTATAAGTCATATGAGCTTTTTTTTTTGGAAGCAACATAATGAATTCTATTGATTCTACCTGTCCCATGTAGTGAAGGTGCCTCGCTGAGTGGAGATGCCCAGGGCTTCTACCTGATACATTTGTACTCCTGCATCTATATCACGAGTGTAACAACACAGAAACATGCACTAAGTCAATTGATTCATCGTTTTGTAATTTTTTAAAAATGTCAGAAAATTATAAAACCAGAGCCTGAAGTGAGGTTTGGTGTTATCCATTACAAACAAACAAACAAACAAACAATATATATTATCATCATGTATGATTCCACCATTTTTTTGCCCCCCAAAAATGACTAAAGCAATTAATGAATAATTAAACTAGCTGTCATTTATTTTTCTGTTGAACAACAAATAATTTCCTTGTTGCAGCTCTACAAATCGGTTATATATTATGTTTGTCAGTCTTTACATGGCTCCAGTTGTTCTTTGTTAAAGAAACAACAACAACAACAGCAAAAATGTATATCTTAACATGAATTGTGGTTCATTATTTATTTAATTAAATTAAAAATTAAAATTTTTCAAAGGGTGTGTCTATTACCATGTAAAATGAATCACGCCCAGTCTAAATTCCTGGTATGGATGTATCAACAGGTTATGATGCAACTGTACCTTGCACAGCCCCTTTGACCACAGTGGTAAACCCTTTCCATATTGCATCTGGGTCCATCTCCACATATCCTACCTCTGGATACAAGGGAGCAACCTGGGGAAAGTATTGACAGAAACATAATGATCAGCCAGATTAATAATGTATCATTTAATAATTTATGTATTATTTGTTGCATGTAGAGACTGATCCAAGTGGATGGGGTGTTATGGGGCATATATAAGATGAATACCTTGGTGGCGCATGATCCTCGTATATTTGCCTCCTTGTCATAAATGTGACATCTGATTGATGTTGTCCCGACATCCACCGACAAAATGAAGCTTTCTTTCTTGAAACCGTTCCTCTGACTCCCCATTGTATTTAAGTTCGTCCTGCTGTTGCTTAAATCAGTCCTACTCCCTTCATGGTCAGCTCATATTGGTCTTGTTTACAGCCTGCATGGATAGCCTGACCCGATACCTTATCTGCACCGGGTGAGTTGTCGTGTTGAGGCTGAAACACGACCTTCGTACAGTCGTGGGTTCGTTTAAGTCCAGTTCCAGTTCTACCTGTTTGAATCAAGACTCAAGTTTCAGTTTCCTTATTGTCATGTTTACAGTAATTACAGAGTAACACAGTTGGCATAGAAATCATAGCTCTCAGGTTCCCTTCAACAAAGCTCATTAAATATGTATAAAAGAGGGAAATCATGAGAAAGTGACAGGAATGTAAGAAGCAACACACGCACACACTGTGTGAAAGACACGTCGTTAATGGGGATCAGTTGCTCTGCGAAACATAGCGACACATATTCAAGTCAGTTTCGATACTCTTGGGTCTGATGGAGGGAGATATACAAAGCATAGCTGAAGTAGGAGTTGCCCATATCAAGAGTCGAACGTTAGTTAAGCTAATTAGCTAACGTCACTTAGCTAGCTATGAGAAAAATATGATTGATCCGTTAGTTGCTTTGCTCTTCCCCCGCTATTCACATGATTTTTGCCTAGTATTTACCCAATATGTGCTCATAGCAGTGAGGTCCATACACTGGCTGTAGTATTGTAGCAGGCAGGAAAAGTTGCGGTAGAAAGTTGTTGTCGTTGAAGCGCAAATATCTGAAGTTCCTGTGGGCACCCGTAGTACAGTAGACGCATGCGCAGTGTGAAGTTTGAACAGTCGCATGTGGATGTTTTTAGCGTAACACACGTGCATTTACCGGGTACGGTTAGCTGTACCAGCCTGTGAGCAGCTGTGTTGTGACAAAATATGGCAAAGACAGAGGTAAGAATTACATTACTTTACATTGATATTAATCAGGCGTCAGCGTGCACAGAGTAGATTAGTTCAAGCTAACCGATGTTTGGTCCTATTAGCTGCAGTTCAACAAGCTAACTGTGTTAGCTGGTCATAACCACAGACCTACAAGCACTGTTTCAAGTAATGAACTCAGAACTGTTAGTTTTTTAAGTGGCAACTTTGTCATAGTGACATTATTACATCTAACTATCAAGAATGGGTGAATTATTGTCCAACTACTCATTTTGTCTAATTGGCAGAAGTTAATTGACAAATTCTGATGAGCAACTAAACGTTTCAGTTAGTTATCAAAGGGTTTGTGAGGATTCGCTGCCTGTGGTTAATACAGAAGTGTCATTTGAAGAGCAGTGAATGGAATACATCACCTTGTGCTAAAAGAAATGTTATGCACATATTCAGATACCTATTGTCCATAACTTAATAATGGTATAGATAAGTCTTAATGTCAAAGTAGTCAACATCGAAAATAATCATGGTTGCACAGGATCATAATTTAATATATGTCTTTTTGTGTTTTTCAGGCTACAAGACGGAGTAAAAGACAAAGCAAAGTTGTCACCAGTGAAGTTGTAGAAGAAGAGGACAAAACTGGCAAGTCATGTTATTTAAGAGCAACTACAGGCAGCTAAAACTGGTTATTAAACTCTCCCAATTTAAGAATAATGCATCTATATAATCTTCATAAGCAAGTACAACTATTGGTGAGAATATTGGCCTTTTGTATTTAGTTATTTGTTATGCCTGTCACAATGCCATGGGGTTGGATTCTGAAGAAATCACGCAGGCAATCCTGGACTCTTAAGTCTAAGGAGTCCATTGGGCCTCCGGTAGCGATCACTGCAGTCTGGGCTCTGTTGCAAGGTGTTGGAGCTATGACAGAAGGTGGAGAACTCAATCTTCATAGCTTCCCCCTGCTGCTCTGCAAACTTATTGGGAGCCAACACTGACCCCGTGCTGCTGGAGGCCCATGCCATGTTGCTGAGCATGCTGAAGAAAGGGGGTACAGAAGAACCAAGACTGAGCGGGACACACTGTTAGACCTTTCTGCCGTAAAATGAGAATTTTTCAAACAGCATTCTGGTGCTCATGGAACACTTGCTTTGTCCTCAGGCACACAAAATTAAAGTTCCTTGTAGCTGCTTTGGACTAGTGGAAAATTACAACATGACTGACTTAATAATTACAGTGACATTAAATCAGTAGTTTATGATATATGGTATATTAAAACACAAGTTCTGATTGCTCCAGAGGGAAGAACTGAGACTGGCAAACAAACAGCTGGGACAGAGGAGGATGCTCCCTCTGAGAGCACAGAGATGAAACCGGAGGAGGATGCTCTCAAGGAGAACCAACCTGAACAAGGTACTGTAGACACATGACACATGATGTCTTATTGAAATTTTGAGCTGTGCCAATAACAAAGCTGCATCTTTAGATTCTGAGATGGACACTGTCATTGAAGTAAAAGGAAGTACAACCACTGTGACTGTGTCCTGGGACAAGAAGAATGAGGAAGTTGGTGATTCAGAAAATGGGACAAATGCGAGTGATCAGATGATGGATACTGGTAAGGATGTTTGCAAGAATCATATGTTACTATTGCATCACATTTTTGACATTTCCTCCCCTGAAACAACATAATCTTAGTCATTGAATCTTAAAGATGCTTCTAGTCCTCTAAATAGTAGTTATTATATATGTTCCAGCTGGCCATATCTTCACAGTGAATAAAATGGTTAATGTTTGTTTTTTGTTTAAATGTGTATGTGAAGACCAAAGAGGCAACCCATTGATTTGAAGTGATTTTACACGGATACATCTGTCTTGAGAAACACACATTCTCTCTGACCTTGAATGGCGGCTGCAATAAAAGTGTTGCTGCTGGTTTTTAGTCGTTAAATCTAATCATTAACTTTCTTTTTCATCTCCTCAGCTGATGCAAGTGGCTCCATGGAGGACGCTACCAGTCAGAGTGCAGAGACAGAGATGGTGCAAGAGATTCAGGAATCTGGAGGTAATGCGAATACAGTCACACCACATGAATCTGTCTTTTGCCCGGTTCACACGACAGCACTGCACACTACACAACTTACCTGCTTGTAATTGGGAGTCTATCTTTAAGAATCCTACGTGTGTATCTCTGCTCTACAAACTGAATTTTGTCATAAAAACACACAAGAAGTGACAGGAGGATTGATGTAATGCTGTGCATGAGTCAGCATGTTTTGTTCAAGTAACAAAACTTCATCATTGTGGCCACAATTATTCCCAAAATGCTGACACGTCTCTACTGTTGCCTGTTTCCTGAAGATACAATAACAACTTTGCGCTGTGTTGCAAATGCAACACATTCAATAAAGGTCCTGTTGTTGCAGGTGACCCTGTGTGTTACGCTCTCATTGTCTGTAACTCCCTGACTGATTCCTGGCAGGTCCAGATAGGTAGCGTGCTCACCTCTCGCTCGCCTCATGTTTTTGAGCTCCTAAAACTGTCAAAGTGAAATTCTAAGTGGTGCCAGTAACAAATCTTCCTCCTTAGATTCTCAGAATGACGCAGCCGCTGAAGTTGAAGCTGCAGTGACTCTAACCTGTAAGAAGAAGAACAAGAAGAAGAAGAAGAAGAAGGAGGAGGAAGGCAAGAGCGAGGATGTTAAAGAGGAAACCAAAATAGGTGAACAGATGATTGTCTTTAATTCTTTCTCTTTTTGCTGCTGTTCTACTCACAAAAAATCAAAACCCAAATGACGTGTAATGGTGGTAAATCTCCTCCCTGTGGCGCTATAGCAACACATTTGAAATTGGAAACTGAGCACATTACAAATTTGCAGTATTTTTATGGCTTTTAATGTTTTACTTAACGGTACCAGCAAATTAGTCTTTCATACATGACAACATTTGATGCATATTAAGTCCATCATGGATTTTTTAAAATGACCTCTAGACCCAGACATTTATTTAAATTAATTTGCCTAAAAATTATCAAAACCTTTGAAGCACTATCATTGTAAATTATGCTACATTTTTCATCATATGTGAGGCAGTATTTACCTTTTTAGAATTCATTTCAGAGACAATAAGATCAATGTGGTAGCTCACTGATGATTTCTTGAAATAAAAGGTGTAGGCATGTAGGACCAAACACCACATATTCTACACTGTCGGCTGCTTTTATTCACTGTGTCCAATTCTTTCTGTGAAAGGGAAAAGGAAGGCCTGCTCTGCTGCTGAGACCAGCCCACCCAAGAAACCTAAGCTCATCAATGATGGTAAGGAGTCAAAATAAGAGCTTTGTTCTGTAAGGGTTCGGACATTGTAACTCTCACACATTTCACTCTGATTTTTTTTTCAGGTTTTTGTCTTTTTATTGGCAACCTGAACCACTCGAGAACCTTTGATGAAGTCAAAGAGTCATTGGCAAATTACCTAATGAAACAAAGTCTCCTGTTCCAGGACATCAGACTACACCGGTCCAGGTGAGATCGCTGTTGGTTTGTTGCTTTAGTAGGTGCATTAGATGCTGTTTGTTTCACCCACATGTTCTTTAAAAGAGGAAATGAACTCACACATAATGTTTTGCTGTTGTAGAAAACATGCATTTGTAGATTTGGCTTCAGAATTGGACTTGACCAAAGGCTTGACGTTAAACGGAGAAGTGATACACGATAAGCCGATGAAGATCGCCAAAGCTAAGGTCAAAAGTGAGGATGACATGGTGAAGGTGAAAGTTTCACCGGAGGAAAAAAAAGGTAACCACATATAAGTTTAATTACCCATGAATTGCTATTTTAGTTAGTGGTGCAGCATCTGTTTAAACCACAAGAGGGCATTAATTGTTTAGTTAATAAAAAAACGAATGTGAATTGAAGTTTGGTTGTTCTTCATTGACTGCTAAGACAATAACTTATAATGTGATGATCCTGGAATGTAAAACACAACAAACACCAAGGAGGCTGATATAAATGAAATGTCTGATCTGAATACTGTCCTGTGTAGCTGCCAGAGATGAAAGATGTTTGTTCCTGAAAAACATCCCGTACAACGCGACAAAGCAAGACATTCTGAACATCTTCCCCGAGGCCGTCCAAGTCCGGTTCCCCGGAGGAGCTGAAGGCCCAGACAAAGGGTGAGGGTTTAACAAAAAGCCTGCATTAAGGCCCATTGATTATATTTCATAACACAAGGGTAATAATGACTATTTAAAATAGAAATTAGCATCTTTTTGGTAGTTGTAATCCATACTGAATTAAATTTCCATTTTCTTTTCGTCAGCATTGCCTTTGTGGAGTTTAAATCGAAAAAAATTGCTGAGAAAATGCGGCAGCAAGAACAAGAAGTGAAAATCCAAGACCGGGTTCTGATTGTGAACAATGTCGGAGTGAAACATGTCCCCAAAGTCACCAAATCTAATGACGGGGATAAGAAAAATAAGAAAAAAGGTAAATCTGTGGACATTATTCTGTAGATACTGAAGTAGGTTCTGAACATTAATCAATTAAATGTGGACTTAGTGATCTACTGTTGTTGACAAAAGATCTGTCTTGTGTCTCACAGCTGCACTGTCTCCAAATAACACCTTATTTGTGAACAAACTACCTGTCAATGTGAAAGAAAAGGACATCAGGAAAGTCTTTCAGAATGCTGTTAGTGTCACTGTACCTCAGCTTCAAGACAAATCAAAAGGGTACGTACATGTTCACTGGCCTACTCTATTTTTCTGTAGAAGAAAATATTTCAGTATGCTCAGAAAACATGTTTAATCACCTGCAGGTATGCGTTTGTCGAGTTTGAGACTGTGGCAGATGCTGAAAAGGCCCTCAAGTCATCAAAAAACATGACAATCTGCAAAAGGGAGTTCGGAGTGCATTTCAGTGAAATGCGAGAAAAATCTGAGCCTGCAAAAGGTATGTGAGATAGTTGATGTCATATGATTCATGTAATGTAGGTGTTAATAGGCAGCTTTATGAGTTCAGCATGAGAGATGATAGAAAAACATAAATTTCAAGTGTTTCTTAAGTAGGAGTGATTCATGACGGTGTGTTTTCCTTCTTCAGTCCTTACAAACACACTGGTCGTGATGGGCCTCGCGGAGAAGACGACGGCTGAAACTCTTCAAAGTGTTTTCGAAGGGGCTTCCAGTGCAAGAGTCATCATGGACAAAAAGACAGGCGTTTCAAAAAGGTGCCTAGCCTAAAACTTGCCTTTTGTTGTCATAATGTCACATGTGTTTCATGTTTTTTCAGTCAGTCTGACTTGCCTTAAACTTGGCAGGTTTGGTTTTTTGGACTTCGAGAGCGAAGACGACTGCAAAGCCGCTAAAGAAGCCATGGAGGACAGTGAGATTGACGGCAGCCAAGTGACCGTGGCTTTTGCAAAAGCCAAGACGGATAAAAGTCCAGAAAGCCCCACCGAGCCCCCTGTGGCTCCTGCTGCACAGCCTGCAGGTCAGGAGGCTGGAGGACGGAAACGGAAAAGCAGAGGAGGGAAAGGTGGCAAAAAAGGTAACACTTGAGTTTAACTGGCATGTTAAGTAAGAAGAGTTTGAGAGAGTAAGATCTAATTTCATTGCAAATTTCAAGCTGCTCTTATGTTTTTATTACCTCCACCAAGGAGGTCATGTTTTCGCTGGCGTCTGTCTGTCTGTGTACAAAATAACTTGAAAAGTACTGCATGGATTTGGATGAAATTTTTGGATGATGTGTATATTTGGACAAGGAACAGGTGATTAGATTTTAGTGGTGATCGGTGATCCTGAACGCCATCTGGAATCTATATTGTGAATTTATGTTGTGACCATATTGCCTTCACTATCTGCCGCCATCTAGTGGATGAAATATTACA
This sequence comes from Serranus cabrilla, assembly GCA_903364295.1. Taxonomy (NCBI): domain Eukaryota; kingdom Metazoa; phylum Chordata; class Actinopteri; order Perciformes; family Serranidae; genus Serranus; species Serranus cabrilla. The sequence goes on along the minus strand of CAFUXE010000771.1, from coordinate 37,306 downwards.
ATGCCAGTTTACTCCCGAAATACATGTTTTCAATATAATCCTTCAAGTGTGCAGTTTGGTGTTGCATAACTGACCCTATTGCCTTGGCGGAGGTCTGCGCTCTCCGAGTGCTCTTCTAGTATTAAAAATGGATTGAATGGCGTTGTGAAAGGGTCACTTGTATTGATAAACACATTTTTATCAGCTCAACAGTTTCTCTTATCTCCACAGTGTTTGAGCTGTTTTGATTAACTTCCCTGTTCTGATTTAATCTAAACCCTCCAAGATCAATTTCCACGCCATCAGCGAGCTGCTTTGATAACCCCATGGAATGCATCCTGCCCAGGACCAAATGACAAACACACACAGTTAGCTAACCCTAAAACAAGGGTAGAATACATAATCAGCTGTTTCATTTATACAATAACTCAAACAAACCAAAAATCTTTGAATAATGAAACAGTTCACCATCATATTTGTGCAGTTTTAGGTCCACGTTGGCTTCACTTTTCAGACCTGGAGGTTTCTGTTTAATTTGCTTTGTGTCTCCTGGATGTTTTTATAACCCGCCGGTTGCCATCACATCAGCCATAACAAGTCTGCAGAGCGATAATACGTTAATGTTTTATTTCCAGCTTGTACGGATCACAATTGGCTTAAAAAAATAATTTAATAAAGCTTTAATTAAGGCATTACACAACTATTTTAGAATTGTTTTTTAGCATCCTTTTATATGACGGTTTTCAATATTCAGCTTTTGGTATTTTGCAAATCCATTTTTTCCTTTTATACAGGAAAAACCTGACTGTTCAGTAAAAAAACAACTTTATTTTGTATTATCTTAAACCTTAAGTTTACTGTCCTATCGTTCTCTATTGGTTTTGTTTGGTTTCTGTGTCAATATTTTGAATTATATATTTTAAATAATTTTTTTAACAGGTAAAGGATCTGGAGCTGAAACACCACAGGATGCAGTTAAAGAGGTGGAAAACACAGTGTGACTTGCTGAGAAAATGCACCATAGACATCTTTCTGCCTTTTTAAAAACACAAAACAAACAATGATCTAAAAGCGTGTATTAGCTTATGACGTTTCGTTTGGATGACTGTGAAAGGGTGTGAAAATGTGTACGGTATTGTCTGCTTGTACGATGTGACGCTTTGATTTTTAGCTGTCATATTTTATACTTAGAACCATTAATTCTAAAATTGTTATGGAAAACATTAAGATGTACCCTGACTTCACATGATGTAGTTTTGAAATGTTAAAATGAAGATTTAATCCTAATGTGAGGATAAATATATTTTAAACCACAGCTGCTGTGTCTTTGAGTTTTGTTCTAACATCTGTGATGGAGACTCAAGAGGTTATCCAAGGACTTGGTGACATCTCAGCCAAGTCACACACCATTTCTTCTCTACCAGTGACCTGAAATAACACCAGTGTCACAGCTAAACATGCCATATTTCTCCACCCAGTGGCCGATCATTACTAAAAGTTGCATTAGTGCACAGATGGAGGAGGAGACTGTGTCTGTCTCTCCTCACAGCGCAGCACGCGTCGCTGCAGTTCACCGATTTGTTGCAACTTGCAAAACTTCTGCCCCAAAACACGCTGTCCTTCAGTGACCTCACATCCTGTTTTGCCCACTTCCTTCTGAATGGACCGGTTTGGGACGGTCCGGTCCCAGCCCAGCGTGGGTCAGTGTCGTGACGGCGCGTGTCTTCAGACACATGTTAGATCCACAGTGTCGCGAGGCTGCAGAAGGCACGCGAGCGAACTTTTAATGCAACGGTTTACTCACCTGTTGATGCATCGTCTCGTGCATTGATAGAGAAGAGAAGAGGCGTCGGTAAGTAGTTGATGCACACGAATAAATGCTTCTTTACACGTTTTTTGTACTCCTAGTTGTCCAGTGTGAACGTAAAGTTGCATTGTCACATCTCAACAGCAGCTTTTAAAGCAGATATAAGACTGTAACAACTGGTTAAAGCTGCGGCTGAAAATGGCTCCTCGGGCAGTTTGGTGCTGTTGAAACTGTGGAAATGTTTGTGCTCCACTCTGACACTTAAACTTCAGATTTCTCTTGTTTCGCATTTCAAACGTGTTGCTACCACAAAAAAATGCACGAGAGGTTGTCCAGTGTTCCCATTATTGGGACGATTATTTTTTTTAATCATCGATTGGGATGTCGATTCGCGATTAACCATTTCATATATACAATTTTGAAAATAGAGCAATGAAAAAGGTCCATTCCAGTTCGTCCAAGGTGCAGTGAAATATTGTAAAACTACACTGCAGAGTAACTCCACTACAAGTAAAAGTCCTGCATTCAAAACTATTTCAGTAAAAGTAGAAAACTATCAGCATCCATTGCATTTTACTTGCGACTTGTTGTCCTGTGTATAGATTTAAAAATGTTTAAATCTATACACAGGTGTAATAATTTTAAATGTATTGTATTTTTCCTGACCTGAAAACTAACTACTAACGTAAGCTGGCAGCTAAATGTAGTGGAGTAAAAAGTACAGTAGTTGCCTCTCAGATGAAGTGAAGTAGAAGTATAAAGTTACATATGAGGAAATACTCAAGTGTCTCACAATTCTATCTAAGAATTAGTTACAGTCCACCACTGCCTAGATGTTTTTGTAGACTTATTGTTTTGTCAGTCCAAAGCCCAACAACAGCTTGTCCAGCTTAATATGTTATAAAACGGAGGTAAGCAAGAAAGAAATATACTGAAAAGCTGACATCAGCATTTTTGTGTGTGTGCCAGTTTTGCATAAATTACTTAAACAAGAAAAGAAAAGATTTAAATTTGGCACTTATTTTTTTATGTTGATTGACTAATGGTTGGGCAAATTGGACAAAATACATATCTCATAATGTACATACCTCTCTGAAAAAACCAGTACAGAAACACAAGCTTTTCAAGTTTTTGTTACGTTCTTTGTGTGTAGTGTTATAAAAGCACTGCAGCTGCATTTTGTTGTCCTTTCCTGTGTTGTATGATAAAAAAAAAAAGAACCTTGAAGGAACAGTTATCCCTCTAATCAAAAATACACATTTTTCCTCTTACCTCGAGCTCTATTAATCAGTCTGGACTGTTTGTTGTGTGTTGCAGAGTGTTGGAGATATTGACCGTAGAGATATCTGTCTTCCTCACGATTATAATGGAGGAATATGTCACCCGGCTTGTGGTGCTCAGAACTAAACGGTGATGTCTCTTTGATCCTGTTACTCAAGATAATCCACAGAACTTGTTGTGAGCAGTTTTAAGTAGGAGCTAATGCCTATTACGTGTTATTAATATTGCTATTAGTTGCTGTTGGATTTGCTGTTGAGGTTTTTTATTTTTTTGCACTTTGAGCACCAAAAGTGAAATGTCATATAGTTTGATTATATTCAAGAGAAGGCAGACATCTTTATGGCTGATATCATCAACACTCAGCACACAAATATGCATTTTAGAGTTTGAGGTGAACTGCCCCTTTAAAATACAAACCAGTTACAGTTAATGCTGTGGAATCTGGAATCTTATTTTTTTAATCTATTTGTGTATAAAGTCCTGACCCTGCCACCATGTCTGTATTTGACTGAAATCCTGACGCTCCTCTGGCTGCTCTCGGACTACAACATAGTTGTTTTGAAGCCAGTCCTGTGTAGCTTTGGCTTTATGTTTGGGGTCTTTGTCTGGCTGGAAAATAAATCTTATCCAAAGTCCTGGTTGGCTCGCAGACAGCAGCAGTGTTCTGAAAAGGATTTCTCTTTATTTTTTGGTGCCTCCTCGAGCCCTGCAGGACCTGCTGCAGAGCAGCATCAACGCTGCATGATGCAGGAAACTATTTCTAAATAACTGAAGCCTTGTTTCCCGCATCACTGTCTGTTAAAAAGGTTATTATATCGGCACATATTGGAAAATATACGCTGATAATATCCCCATCTAGTATGGATCACACTCTTATATGAAAGTGCTATATTTACTGTAAAAGTGTCACAAATATGAATCTGTGTAAATAACCTGATTCATGATGGTGCTTATTGAGAGGTCAGATCCTATAGACTGAGTCAGTACTATAGGTGTGACTGAACATAAACATGTGAGTGGTGCAAAGGTTTCATTACAATCTACCCTGATCACTGTTTAACACCGTATCACACTAACTGTCATCTTTGTGTCAAAAAAAGCACAATTTAAATCACGAGTCAACAAACAGGAAACTACCGTGAATGTAAAATATTTACCAAAAAATACTCCACTACAAGTAAAAGTCCTGCATTCAAAACTTACTTAAATAAAATAAAAGTATCAGCATCAAAATGTACTTAAACATTAAAAGTAAAAGTGCTAGTTATGCAGAATGGACACACTTAGATTATTGCATACATTCTAAATATATTATTTAAATATTTGTATTAATGCATTTATGTAAGCAGAGTTTTGATTTTGTAAAGATGGAGCTCATTTTAACTACTTAATATCCCGAAAAATCATATTACTTTAAATTTATCATGTTTTTTTCTGTTAAATCTCGACCTGAAAAGTAACTAAAGCTGTTGGCTAAATGTAGTGGAGTAAAAAGTATCTGCCTCAAAAGTATATTTTATAAAATGGAAATACTCAAGTAAAGCACAAGTACCTCAAAACTGAACTTAAGTACAGTATTTGAGTAAATGTACTTAGTTACAATCCACCACTGAACTGTTTCTTAATCTCACCATGAGGCAGGTAGATGTTCTGGTTCAGTCAGGTTATAACTTGCAGAAACTGTAGATATGGATTTTCCCTAATTTGTGTTTCTATATTTAACACTGTACAAACACATTCCCCGTCCTCTGTTTGTCTCCACTGGAGTAATACAAACTGATCTGATAGAAAGTTAATGAATTACTCACTTCCTTTACGAGTAATAAAACTCAATCTTTTCCTGCCCTTGACCGAGTTTGAAGTTGCAACATCTCTGCTGACCAGACGAAGAGTCAAAGACTTCTGTGATAAGAACGCTTCGGCGAGTAAAGCGCCAGTTGGAAATATAGTAAATAAAGTGTTTTTTTTTAATGGCTTTTTCTTTACAGTTGCTGCACTTCTGACAGGATGAAGACGAGAGAGGGGAAGATAATAAACCAGGCTCTGGAGGATGAAATGGTAAATATCACTTCCTATTTTAACGCTGCTATGCCTATATATTTGTCTTTTCTATTGAAAAATGCACCATTTAATACAAACCTGGTGTGTGACTTTGGATACAAGCGTAATGGAAGTTTGGAGGGAAATGGAGCGTGTCAATCACAAATGATAAAACATTTTAGATTCGTAGTCTGTTGAGTTTAAAGAAAATAATCAACCTGAACGTGTGACAGTGTGGACTTTGATTTGATTTCAGATGTAGGTCACTAAAATCACATATAAAAGTCTTTTGGAGGGTAAAAAGATGGGACCTAGTGACAAGATGCCACAATACTGATAGCAATAGTTTGACATTTGCGAAAATACACTTTCATGCCAAGAGTTGCATAATAAGATTGATATCACTTCATGACTTTTCAATATGAAATTGCTGGCTTGGCTGCTGGTTTGACATGTCGGGTTAGCACAATGACTTTAGCTTGTAGCATTAGCTTTGCTGTGTCTGCAGAAGGTCCCTCTGCTGTTGGAGCAGCACTTTCCTTTAGGTGGAAGTACTTTGGATTTTGACCTTATTTGGCACAATTTCTGTGTAACGTGTTACCCACCACCATGGCAAACACAAACCACTGTTTTTATTAGATATATTTTATAGAAAAATCAAGTTACACTTTCTGTATTCCAACACAACAAACTCACCGAGGCACGCCTCTCTCCATGCACTTTACCAGCTTTGTTTCCCGGCAACAAGATTTCATAACGAGGCATTTTTTCCATAAAGTTTTCTGTCTTAAAGATAATGGTCCAGGCGGAAAATACCAAAGTTCCCCTTTGATTCAAAGCCTTTCTGTAAATATTCACTTAAGTACCAAATGTGTATCAATCCACTGCTTAAAATAGTCCCGACCAAATGATGTAGTTACTCCTGTTCAATGTTTTGTAATAACTTTCCACTTTTTCACAGAAGACGTTTTGACATCTTATAGTAGGAAAAGCAAACGTAAATAATGAAATGAATGATGGCTAAAATTCAGCTGCTTCAGTTCCTGTTGTGTGTGCGTGCTGACTCACTGTCACACTGTCCTGGTTTACTGGGACACAGAACGTGTTGTTGATGTTGTTAGTAACACCTGCACTTTTTCTACTCTGCAGGAGGTGTGGGGCTACCAGCCCTGTCTGTGGAAGATGGTCCTGGTGGGTGTGGGTGCTGTGTGCTCATGTGGCCTCCTGCTGCTGCTGCTCTACTGGCTGCCTGAGTGGAGCGTTAAGGGCACCTGCACACACACCTCGCTGAGGGACGCACACACACTGCTGCTCAGGACCACGGTAGGAACACAGCAGAGGATACTTCCTTTTTTACATAATTGACTTATAATTTTTGTTTACTTTTTATTTGATGTACGTTGTTATCATGCTAGGAAAATCATTTCTCCCCTGCTAAAAGAAAGATTATCCAGTATAGATTTCTGTGTTTGAGGAACTATTTCTTCTTTCTCAGGATTGTAAGTTTGTGCTGCAGCTCATAAATCATCCTGGCATGTGTTACATTCTTTGGCACAGACTCTGTATTACACTACATATGATGAATTCAGTGTCGTCCCATGGCCGAGGGAAAAATGCAATTCTCTCTGCTGTCTAACAGGATGAGTTCAAGCAGTGGTTTCGAGCCAAAGTACACGTGATGTCGGCTCCAGGGAGGAAACCGTTCGACAGCTTGGATCTGCAGTCTACCGCTCAGCTGCCGAACGGAGACGTAGACCACGGCATCGGTGCTGTGCACGAGGAGCATCATGGGAAATTTTCCCACAGGCCGCCTGTTCAGGTGCCTCAGCAGGAAACACTTTCTGCTTCTTTTCATAATTTGTTGTTCGTCTGAAGCTCATTTTAGACTCATGTTATACAACCTGGATTTAAAAAAATGTGAGTAAAAGCAGAACGGATCGAATTTAGATTTCACAAATATTTACAAAAATGGTCGGAAAATTAAAAAAAATTGTTTTGTTCAGTTTTCAATTGAATATATGTCACAAAAGATAGACAACATCCAAACTCTGGGACACTAACCTGAGTAATTGGTTGGTTTTAAGCACATGAATTTAACATTAGAGTCTAAATCAGATTGACTGTTTTTTTAAAAATGTGTTTTTCATTTTTAATTTAACAAAAACATGAAACAAAAGATCAACAGAATCCCAAAACGTATCATTGTCAAGCTCCGAAAAGACAAATAAATAAATGAATAACTATAAAATAATATTATTAATACTGTCAGGCATTACACATCAATCTGTGTAATTAATCACATCATCCGATTGACAGGTGATTGACTGTTTTTTTATATTAGTAAGTTGTACGCTGTCAGTATCTGACCATCTCTTTCCTCTTAGATCCTTTTCTTCACTCACCACAACACCAGATACTACTGGAATGATGTGATACAGAACTTTGAATTCTATAAGTAAGATTCCTACTTAAAAACTTGGAAACAGTTGTATTATTTCCTTGCTAAATGACCCAGATATCTGTTACTGAATCCAGTGTGTAAATCTGTGGCTCTGCACAGTAGAAATGAAAGTGTGTGACTTTTCTAGAGGCTTGGAGGATGTGAAGGTGAGCTGTGCTAGCATCCACTCTGACCACAGCGCGGGACTTTCAAAACCTCTGCAGGACTACAGGTACACGCATGCACACAGATTGTGCTCTCATCATATTTAAAAAAAAAACATTTAACTTCATTAGTGACAAACTGCTTTGCAGGAGGATGTTCTTCGGGGAGAATGAGATCGCTGTGAGAGTGCCATCTTTATTTAAGCTCCTCATCAAAGAGGTGAGTTTAAAGCTTTTTACATAAAATCACACGCACTTATCTAAACATGCTGATATCATCCGTGCGTTCTCTTCCTCCATCAGGTGTTGAATCCTTTCTACATCTTCCAGCTCTTCAGTGTTATTCTGTGGAGTGCTGAGGATTACTACTATTATGCTACAGCCATAGTTTTCATGTCTGTGATCTCAATAGCTACCTCACTGTACACCATTAAAAAGGTGAGGCACGCAGTAATAACCTTATTCCATAATATGTGTGTTTCCCACTTTTTTTTTTGATCCAGTGTCTCTCTTATTGCAGCAATATGTGATGCTGCACGACATGGTGGCAACCCACAGCGTCGTCCGTGTTTCAGTGTGCAGAGGAAATAAAGGCATGTTTACGAGTGTCATGTTGATATCTTAGTGTGGTAATGGTGTTGTGTTTACATTTTTTACTGCACTGTGGACTTAAGTCCCATAATCATATCACTTTGATCATAAAATAAACTGTCTTTGTTCATTTATTTCTCTATGTCAGAAAGAATGAGTAAATGATTGATTTCTCTGTTATTTTTGTTTTACACAATGCCCTTACTTCATTGAAATCCTGGTTAAACATTAATCTCAGTATTATTCTCTCATGATGCCTGCAGATAGACTGTATGATCTCATTCATTATATTCTCCTCCGTGATGCTCCCAGATATCGATCAGGCCATGTCAACAGATCTCGTACCCGGCGATGTCATCATCATTCCAGCCAACGGGATGATCATGCCCTGCGACGCCATCCTCACACACGGGACCTGCATCGTAAACGAGAGCATGCTGACAGGTTGTGTATCCTCACACTCCGAGGTTCATCTGAAAGTAGCATTTAGTGGCATCTAGTGGTGAGGGTGTAGATTGCAGCCCCACCCTTCCCAAGCATGTTAGACAACCTACAGTGGCCTTTAATGTAAAAACAAAGAATAGAAATGCACCTGTTTCTTATTGGAAAAAAACACTTGCTATCATACAAAAATTATTATTAATATAAAAATTCTAAAACTTTATAAATGATAAAAAATATATTTTCCCTGATGTTCTGTTTGAGTTCACTTTAAGAACAATTTCAGGCATAAAAACAATATCTTGTATATTCATCTAATAACAGAGCGAAATGGTCCTTCAGGGTTAATTCATAATGTTATCAAGAATAATGATAATAAAAAAAGGGTTTAAACATGGATTTAGCAAAGCAGCTTGGTTTGGTGAAACTCCTTTTATGTTTTCAGTGGCAAAGACACTTTAAAAGCAGTTAGACATCATTATGTCTTTTATGGGAGGTTAAGTTAATGTGTATGTGAAGACGTGAACCCTGACTGAGCTGGCAAGCGAGATTAACTCAAAATCACATTGTAACCTGTTACTGTAAAGTGGTGTGTAAAGAATATAATGAATATATATATAATAATAAATATATATGACAAATAATAATTCAACACATTTATTATGGTACTAAATTAGCATATTAGCGATACAAGAACATACTGATAATATGAGTAAACATCAGTTTCTTATGCACAATTAAACTAAAACAATAAAATTAATTAAAGTTTAAAAAAAACAAACAAAGCATTTCTTAGTAGCTTTCTCAGTTTGGTGCATCATTTTGGCTGATTCTTTTTTTAAAAATCAATTGCAATTTTCTAACAACCTGTTTTTATCTATAAACTATTTATTAGTTGATTATTTTATTTTATTTTATTTTTTATTACTGAGGCATCTGAAAAAGGGGCTTTTTTTCATCCAGAATCTGTAAAAGAACACTATTTTCCTGCTTGAAGTGTGATTTTTATTTCCTGTTGATTCTCCGTCCTTCTTCAGGAGAGAGCGTGCCAGTTACCAAGACGAGTCTGCCAAGTTCAGGCGAGGATGCGTCCTGCAGCTACAACATGGAGGAGCACAAGAGGCACACCCTGTTCTGTGGGACGCGCGTCATCCAGACCCGCTTCTACGCTGGAGAGCTGGTGAAGGCTGTTGTGGTCCGAACAGGTGAGAGGAAGGAAAAACTGATTCAAAGGAGCTTTAACTGTAGCGTAAAGACCGATCGCTGCAGGTAGCAAAGTGCTCATTGTTCATGTGTTTCTGCAGGCTTCAGCACAGAGAAAGGCCAGCTGGTGCGCTCCATCCTCTACCCGAAACCCACAGACTTCAAGCTGTACCGCGACGCCTACCTGTTCTTGTTGTGTCTGGTGGGGGTGGCAGGGATCGGCTTCATCTACACCATCGTCCTCAGCATCATGAACAAGGTGACGTTTCCTCTCATTAAAGGAGAAGCTCAGATTTAAAAGTTTATAGAGGTTTTAGGATTCTTTGTCAGTCCTTCATGGGTCCTTCTTGGCCTTTGTGCAGGTTCCAGCTAAAACCATCGTCATTGAATCCCTGGACATCATCACCATCACGGTGCCCCCGGCCTTACCGGCAGCCATGACAGCGGGGATCGTGTACGCGCAGCGCCGTCTGAAGCGCGTCGGCATCTTTTGCATCAGTCCTCAGAGGATCAACATGTGTGGCCAGCTGAACCTGGTCTGCTTCGACAAGGTAGTCTCAACCTCTGTGGGTGTTCACTGCAATGTTTTCTTGTTAGAGGAATTCTTCAGCTTTAAAATGACAATTTGTATTCAATTATTCATCCTCTTTTTACCTTGATTTATTGATAAAATAGTTTTTCTCACATGCCTCCACGTGAAAGAAGAATCCAAAACTAAGTAAACTCCAAGTGCATAAATGTTGGAGTAAGACTGAGCACACATCTGGTTAAACGAGGCTCAGACTACACTTCAAGTTGTGTTGATGTTTTGATATAGTTTTGCTGTTAATAAAAACTTACCCCGCCTAATCCATTAAGATTTTGGATATGCTGTTCACTGTGGAGGCATGCGAGAAAAACAGTGTTTTCTACAAGAAATCAAGATAAAACGGGGTGAATAATTGATAAACAAATGGTCATTTTCAGTGTGAAGTATTCCTTTATAAAATCAGGAAATGCAGTTTTTTATAGTGGACTTTCAGGGTCTGTACTCGTCATTTCTAGGAACCAAGTTCAACTTCCTGGTTTATACTGCATGGAAATGAGTTATGTAGCATCCAAACCCACTTCCCTCCTGGTTTCACGGCTGTCAGAATCTCAAATCTAATGATTCATGATGTCTGGAGGCTGTTCTGTATTCGGCTGCTACACCAACATCTTGCTTTCAGAGTATGTTAATGTTGTGGTATTGATTTACTTGGAAAGCCTCCTAATCTATAAGTGCAGCAATAATACTGCACAAGGTTACTGTGACTTCCTAAACTTCCTGCAGCTTTAAATATTCCCGTCACGGATCACATCTCGTGAGCATGGAGATAAGTTTGATTGCTGCAGCTGATGACAGAAAAATGTTTGTGAAACTATTTTGGCAGCCGATGAATCGTTCAATTCACTCTTTAAGTAAAATGTGAGTATTTGTTGGTTTCCGGCTCCTCTGTGACATTAAACTCAATGTGTTTTGGTTTTTTTAACTGTTCGTCACGCAAATCAAACAAATTGAAAAAGTCAGCTCTGGCTTTGTGGCTGGCATTTCCCACTAACCCTAACCCAGAGAAAACAGAGTCATTAACATGGAAAAAGATAATTAATTTTAGCATTAAATCAAAGTTTCTGGTTGCACGAACAGACCAAAACAGTTTCTCTTTTGTGTTTCACAGTAAACAAAGTGAACCACAGCATCCTCGACTGAACCAGAAGTGAAAAGTTTCAGTCGGAAAGTTTCTATTAAGAAGGTCACAGTTTCAATTCTTTAGTTTTTGTTGCCTAAACAAGTCGGTCCTCTACTTTCTTTACACTGATGTAGATTAAGACAAGAGGTTAAGAAAGTTAAGAGTATAATTTTACTTTTAAGATATAAAAATGTAACTAAATAAAGCTGTACAGCCCTGAGAATTGTGGGGTGTTAGAAGTGATTTCCCGCTGTGAGGTGTGATGAATGCGGCCTGGGTCGGATCGTTAACTGTCTGTGTTTTTCCCCTCAGACTGGAACTCTGACTGAAGATGGTTTGGACCTGTGGGGTGTTCAGACGGCTGAAGATGGCAGGTAGGAGAGTTTCCTGAGAGGAACCATAAACAGATGAGAATGTGACTGTGGCATGTATATTTGTAATGCTCTTCTACTGATAATAATAATTTCTCTTCAGTATTCTGGTACAAACTAAAGAACTCGAGAAGTTGTGAAATGTAACAATAAATACTGTGAGACAATATAAATGTAACTGTCAGATAGTTGCTATTTTATTCCTATGTGATTGTTTTTGTGTGAACAGCTTCTTTGACATTTGGAATTCATTCACACACCTGAAATGAAAGAAGGAAATGTGTGTATTTTGGCCCACAGTGCACCAACCTTTACTGAGCACAGAGTCACTGAGGCCCAAACCAGAATCCAAGGACTTTGTTTACTTAGAGTGCTTTCATAACTAACCTGTTTGGTTTGGGTCAGTCTGACCTGTTGTTATGGTTAATTTGGCCTGCTGTGAAAGCTGTCAATCGAACTCTGAAACGGTGGTTCTCAGTCTGCTTTCCAGTGCACTCTGTTGTGGTTTGCTCCCATTGAACCAGCTGATCTTATGACAGCAGATGTGAGAGTTCATTCTGTCAAACACTAAATCTGCTGCTTGTGAAATCTCTTCAGGAAGTGATTTTAAAATGCAGCAGCGTGCATTTGCAGTATCATAATTGCATGTTGTTTTGTGCTTTTCTTCTATTCAGCTTTTCTCCCCCGGAGTCTGATGCAGCTAAAGAAAGCCTGGTTAACTCTACGTTTGTGGCCTGCATGGCCACCTGCCACTCTCTGACTAAAATAGAGGGCGAGCTCTCCGGAGACCCTTTGGACCTCAAGATGTTCAACGCCACCGGCTGGGTGAGACTTAGTCAGTGGCACCGCAGCCTGGATCCTGTTCTGTACATGAATTATGCAGCGCGGCGCTCGGTGTCTTGGCAGAGCGACTTCTTCTTGGCTAAAATGTGAAAGTCTGGTGCCGTGGAAACTCCAGCACAAACAGCAGATAATGCCTCCATCTTTATGAGCACGCTGAGACGAGGGTTAGACTTAGTGTAACAGAGCCTGTAAGCTCAACACTTTATTATATGTTTAGATCCTGGAGGAGCCCACAGAGGAGGAGACCGCGCTCCACAACCCCATCATGCCCACAGTGGTCCGACCTCCGAAGCATTTGGTCCCTGAAGCCAATCAGAACAATCCACTAACTCAGAACATGGTACAGTGACGCTCCAGATCAGTGTTTCTGTTTGTGACTGTAAAAATACATTTAACGGTTGTTGCTTTATCTCAGATTCTCATCATCATTTAATCCCTTTTTTCACCAGGAGCTGTCTGAAATATCAGTAAGTCCACTTTGTTTTTCCATTAAAATTAGAGCCCGACCGATGTGGGATTTTTGAGATGGTCACAGATACGGATTTTAGAGGGAGAAGGTTAATTGAGTCATTTTTTGAACTGGATTGAAAATACACCTTGTGCACCGATTTGTCACAACTCTGCAAATGTGCCCTGAAAGCTACGTTCTAAAACAGAAAATTTTATTAAATAATATTTAACAGTATTATTCATTATACAAACAATGTATTACATTATCAGACAATTCTATAAATGATAACTGATAAAGTAAAGAATAAATAGGAATAAAACAAATAGCTACTTAACATTATTACTGTTCAGTTTCAGTTAATTGCTGAAAAAACAAATATAAAAAACAAATTGGTAACTAACACCATTTCTAAATCACACCAAGCAACATTTTCTGCATTATCTATTGTGTTAAAAAAGTTTTTATAACGACACATATCAGACAGCATGTACACTGACAAAACAACACCAAAAATAATAATAATAATACGATGGGGCAGGGTTGAATAAACGTGAATCAAACCATCTTCTTATGTAACACAGCTGTTTCTTTTACACTTAACACGTAACAGTGTTGAAACTGCGTCTTCTGCTCCTCAGGCCGGTGACGTTGGTATTGTGCGTCAGTTCCCCTTCTCCTCGGCCCTGCAGAGGATGAGTGTGGTGGTCAGGCGGCTGGGGGAGAAACACATGAACGCGTACATGAAAGGAGCTCCGGAGGTTGTGGCCGGCCTCTGCAGACAGCACACAGGTCTGACACTCTCCTGTTTGTTTAAGCTCCGAGGGGGACATTTCACCCTTTAATTCGGCCTCTCGGACACACAAAGTAATGGCCAAAGAGATTAAGACAAGTCTGTCAGTGTCTCTGTCCTGCGCTCACACAGCCTGACTGGGCCCTGTCTCTCTCTGCAGTCCCACAGAGCTTCACAGAGACCTTGGAGACGTACACCAGGCAGGGCTTCAGGGTTATTGCTCTGGCACATCGACAGCTGGAGTCCAAACTCTCCTGGCACAAAGTCCAGAGCCTCAGCAGGTACCTCCGCCTGCACAGATAACACTGTCTGCAGTGAATGCAGCTACCGGCAGATAGAGCGCCATCGATTAGTTGACTAATTAACTTTAAAACTGTTTTTGATAAGTGAAGAATTGTTGTTAAAGTGCTGTTGTCAGCTTCTTAAATAAGAAGATTTCAAAACACCAAACACTGATACAGTGAGATAGGCGACACTGAGATACTTTATAGACCAAATGGTGGATCAAGAATCAACACAGGAATCTGTTTCTGCTGACGTAGCTTGTTCTTTCCATGTGTCCAGTTATCAGCTGCTGGGATAACTGGACACACACAGATCAAATGACATAACGTCCAAATATTTACATTGCTGCTGCAGCAGAGCAGAAAATGTCCCAGTTGTTGAAAACATGAGTAAAAGTCAGGTTTGGGTTTCACACTGCAGACTGTTAGCTGGACTCACAACCACCTGCTGGTTCAGAGGCGACATTAAAGACATCCGTTTTTACAGCAACCAATCAGAACGCAGCGCAGCCACACGATATGGTGCAATTTGAGTTAAAGGATGTTGCTGTTTTCAGGGCCTCAATATAAATGAACTGCCGGGTTTACAAGCCCTCATGACCAGTTTATTGAAAGCAACAAATTCCTTCCTGTGTGTGGATGTTTACTGTCATTTCTGATAAATATAGGAAGTAGTTAAATAGAACAAAGGAAGGATTGCTGAAAGGCACGATGTTAGTGACAATAAAAAGATTCATGATGGTGAAATGTGTGATTTGTTGCTTTCAGGGACCTGATTGAAACCAACATGAAGTTTCTTGGTTTGATCATCATGCAGAACAAAATAAAAGAGGAGACTGCCGGAGTTTTATATGAGCTACGTCAAGCTAACATCCGCACTTTGATGGTCACGGGTAAATCAGTTTAGCCACTTTATTCATTTATTCCACTTGTTTTGATGTTGAGTTGCTGTAAAGTCTAATGTGCTCTGGACATGATAACATCCTGAATTCCAACATCAGCACATTGTCTTTCTTCTCTTTTCTCTCTCGTATCTCCTGTTAGGTGACAACATGTTGACGGCGATATCAGTGGCTCGGGACTGTGGGATGGTCCGAGCACACGAGAGGGTCATTATTGCCGATGCTGCGCCTCCTAAAGATTTCCACCCTGCTACCATCACATGGCATTACACCGAAAACCCCAATCAGACCAACAAGGACAGAGAGGTGAGACACAAAGCCTCACAGCCACGGAGTCATGAAAACATAAATAAATAAAAACACTATAATTAGTAGAGCTGGTTATTGTTAAAAACATGATGGTCAGCGGTGGAAAAAGTATTCAGATTCCTTGAGTAAAATTACTAATACCACAGTGCAGAAATACTCTACTACAGGTAAAAGGCTTGTATTTAAGTACAAAAGTATCAGCATCAAAATGTACTTAAAGTGTCAAAATTAAAAGTACTCGTTATGCAGAATGACTCACTCAGATTGTTTTATATATTCTAAATATATTTTGTATTATTATTACTGATGCATGTGTGTATGCAGCATGTTACTGTTGTATAGGTTGGGTTGATTTGAACTACTAATATACTTTTATGTGGTTGAATTTATAAACATGCAAAAACATTTTAAATTTATCGTATTTTTTCTGTTAAATATGAACCTGAAAAGTAACCAAAGCTGGCAGCTAAATGTAGTAAAAAGTGCAATATTTACCTCTTAACTGTAGTGAAGTAGAAATATAAAGTTACATATGTGGAAATACTCAAGTAAAGTACCTCAAAACTGTACTTAACTATGGTACTTTAGTAAATATACGTAGTTTCATTCCACCACTGGTGAGACCTGCACTGATACCAGTATGAGCATTTTGAGCTCATCACAATAGTTTTTTTTCTTATTTCCATAATTTACCTTCTCTGGCTGTTTAAGATAATGTTCCTACTCCTGCCTAACCACTTTATCCAACATGCTGCATGTTCAGGCATCTCTTTGCAGTTATTCTATCAGATATCCACATTTCTCAAATGTCTGAACAAACTATATTTAGGTTATTAAACCTGCAAAGATGGTGACAAACATGCAAAAAGTCTTTTTGCTCACTGTTTTTTGCATTGCTGAGCACCTTTTGTATTTCTGCTCTATGTTCCTTGCGTTTTATCCGGTCTACAGACTCACCTCTTCTGTGTTTCAGAGTGTGGAGATAAACCTGGAGGACGGGATATATGACAAGCAGGTTCCTCAGCAGGAGCAGAGCTACCACTTTGCTGTGACGGGCAGAGCCTTCGCTGTCATCACTGAGCACTTCCCTGAACTCGTCCCAAAGGTACAGACACAGGATAACAGGTGTACCACTCTGGCATCCTGTAGTTTGGATGTTGCTGTAATTCTTTGTTTCTCCACTCGGGGGCGCTGCAGATCGCCCTGAGAGCGACTGTGTTTGCCCGCA
Source organism: Serranus cabrilla (assembly GCA_903364295.1). Classification (NCBI taxonomy): domain Eukaryota; kingdom Metazoa; phylum Chordata; class Actinopteri; order Perciformes; family Serranidae; genus Serranus; species Serranus cabrilla. The sequence goes on along the minus strand of CAFUXE010000771.1, from coordinate 20,473 downwards.
TGGCTCCGGACCAGAAGACTCAGCTGGTGGAAGTCCTGCAGAGCATCGAGTGAGTCCCTCGTTTGTTTGTGGCTTCAGTTTAAATCAGTTTGAGCTCGTGTGATTATTGGCAGCTGTAACGCTTTCACTCGCTGTTTTCCTTCCAGCTACACTGTGGGGATGTGTGGCGATGGTGCCAATGACTGTGGAGTAAGTAAGGGTTGTTGTTTTTAAAGGCGTAGCACATTAAAACTCCTTCTTATAGATGATATATGAATGCACAGGGATTCATAGTAAGTCAGTATCTCGTCTCAGGCTCTGAAGAGAGCGCACAGTGGGATCTCTCTGTCCGAGCTGGAGGCTTCTGTTGCTTCACCTTTCACCTCCTCCACCGCCAACATCTCCTGTGTCCCCAACCTCATCAGGTACAAACTCACTGCTGGAAGAAAATCATCCAGACTTACAAACAGTTTTTCAAACTTCTCCACAAGTTTGGTTTCTGATAGTCTTTGATTCTCTTGCTGGAATCGATCAGGGAGGGTCGAGCCGCCCTCATCACCTCATTCTGCGTTTTCAAGTTCATGGCGCTCTACAGCATCATCCAGTACCTCAGTGTGACCCTGCTCTACTCGGTAAACACACCTCCCACTCTCAGTCTGACACTTACAAATCAAGGTTACTGGAGGAGTTTGATTCCATTTACATTTTTTTAGTTTGGGCCTATGGGTCTGTAGTTACATATGTATAAAAAATACTTTATTTGTTTTCCACAATTAGGTTTATTTATATAATCAATGAAGGGAAACAACAAAACACATCACAGCCCACAAACCCCCTCCCCCAACTCTCTACATCATCATACATTCTGGAAAAACAATAATAATAAAAAAGCAAAAGGCTGTTTTCTAATAATCTATACAGACAAATGTGTCCATGGCTCATAGCTCAGCCAGACAGGTCAGTTTTTCTAACTCTTTAATCCATTGACTGTAGCCAGGTCTTTGACAATACACTTGATATATTCTCAATACTTGAGAATTTTATTGTGAAACTGGAATTTCTGTGGTTCAGTGTCACAATAAAAAAAATCCTGCTGCTTCATTCTGCTGCTCTATAACTGTGTTTATTCTCTCCCTGATATCGTAGATTCTCAGTAACTTGGGAGACTTCCAGTTCCTCTTCATCGACATCGCCATCATCCTCATCATTGCCTTCACAAGTGAGCAGCAGTAAAACTCACTGATTAAGTTCGGGGGTGTCAGATGAGAGCTTTTATTGACACACAGTGACTTCTGTCTTCAGTGAGTCTGAACCCGGCGTGGAAGGAGCTGGTGTGGCGCCGCCCGCCGTCCAGCCTGATCTCCGGCCCGCTGCTCTTCTCAGTTCTGACGCAGATCCTCACCTGCCTGGTCTTCCAGGTGCTTGCCTTCCTGTTAGTGCGGCAGCAGAGCTGGTACGAGACATGGACGCCGCAGTCAGAGTGAGTAACATCAGCTCTGACACACGAGGACTCAGTTAATCACTGCTGGGTAAATACATGTAAATGTTAATGTATACAGTCTTTTGTCTCGGCCTGCTGTCCAGCTCCGTCCCTGCTGACAGCAGCTACACACAGTGTGTGCTCTCTGTACACTGCACCCTGGTTTGCTGCTCACATCTCCCACTGAAACAATACATCAAAAAATCAAATAGCAATAATTAAGTGAAACAAACATTTCAGTTGGATTTTCAGACTTTGTTCACATTGTGGTTATTCTTCTGTCTGGGTGTTAATTTGGCTAAAGAAAAAAACAGATGAAGGAAACATATCCCTCGATACTTTTTTAAAACTTTAATATTTATTGAGTTTTTGTTTGTGCATGAAACTCAAAATATTGTGTACATAATAATGTTAAATATTAGATATTGGTAAAACAGAGTTTCAGGTAGAAAAACAGTGAAAACAAATCCAGTGTCTTGAAATGTGCACATCAAACAGTCCATAAGTATTTTAAAATGTGCCATCAAATCATCCAATTCTTCTATTTACTAACAAAAACAATTTCACTCATTTTAAGCTGGTAAAATATTTATATTCAATAGTATATTCAAGTATTTCATATCAAGGAATACCTTTAATTGGAACAAGCACATTTCCCCCAAATAAGCGTAATTGATGTGAAAATGAAAATGTGTTTGTATGTTTGTCTCCATCAAATCTGTTTTAAATCACACTTTAGACGGCCTTGTTTATTATCTGCCTGGCAAATTGTTGGTATATACAGTAACATATTTTATACAGAAAGTATAAAAATGTAAAAATGTAAACATCATCACAGAGTGAACAAGAGCTGACATTTTAAATTCATTAGTCCTTCAGGGTTTGTACTAACTCTGCTCCTCTCCTGCTGCAGTGCCTGTAACGTCTCCGGCGTCGCTCACAGCCTGAATGTAACGAGCCCTCACGACCACAAAAACATCAGGAACTACGAGAACACCACCCTCTTCTACGTCTCCTCCTTCCAGTATCTGGCTGTGGCCATCGTGTTCTCCAAAGGGAAACCCTTCAGACAGCCCAGCTACAGGAACTGTGAGACTCGTTTAGTGCTGAGTGATGAGTGCAAAGACATTATTTTCAGCAGAGATCGTTGAAATAATGGTATCATATACAAAATCATTATTTTTATTTAATAAAGATTATAAAAATAGAATATCAGAAAGAAAGTTAATAGAAAAGTTGATGTGAGTCTTAAAGACTTAAACTGTTATTTATTTTAAATTCAGTTTTCCAAATTTTGTAAATCCAGGTTTACTTCAACGTGAGTCTGATAATCAAATCTAGAGATGTTTTTTTATGACATGATACTGATTTTAGAGGGGAAAAAGCTGAGATTACCTTTATGACCGCCTATATAGTGACTTTTTCATTTCAAATGAAAATGGACCTTTTCTCTGTGAATTATGCCCCAATTTTACACCCAAATGTAAGAATATCTGAGATTATTATACATTATACATATCATGTATTAAATTATCAACTGTTTCAAGAAACAAAAAAGTGATAAAATAAAAAGTAAGTAAATCAAAATTATTATATTAAAGCTAAATAAATATTAGTACTGCATGTCCAGTGTCTGACCATTAAATTAAGAATAATTAAAAATTCTCATGTGTAAAAAATGTTATTATATGAGCGCACATCGGACATGATGCTATTGCACAAACTTAATTGTGTGTTTGTTTGTTCAGGGCCGTTCATGCTGTCCTGCATCGGCCTGTACACGTTCCTCCTGCTCATCATGCTGTATCCCGTCCCTGCCATCGACAGCTTCCTGGAGGTAAACGTCTCCAAGCTACAGCAGATTTTAGACAGTAGAACATAAAGAGTTTTGAAACCTTTCAAAGAAGAGTGACGGTGTAGCAGTGCTGTGGAAGCTGCATGGAGCTGATGCT
>CAFUXE010000771.1:0-17049 GCA_903364295.1 Serranus cabrilla | reverse complement strand
GTGTGTGTGTGGTGTGCTGCTCTGCCTCCGCTCAGATCGTGTGTGTTCCCCATGACTGGCGCGTTACTCTGGTCATCATTGTCACAGTGAATGCGGCCGTGTCTTTCATGCTGGAGGTACGCTTTGAGACATCTCACCCTACAAGCTCTCTGTGACTCTCTGATCTCCTTTTTTAAATTAGAAAGCTGTGATTTGCATGCATTGATTTCTCCTGCTGAATGCATCACTGCCGAATGGATTAAATCAGTGAATCGTGTTTTTTTCCCTTTTGATATGTTTCTCTGTGGCTGTAACCCAATCTTCACCACCAGCTTATTCTCAAGTTTTCGCTGAAATCTCCTGTAGATTTTGATCCTTGACATCATCTTGCGGAGGCTAGTTTTCAGATGCAATCAGGGGGCAAATCGCCCCACAGAGCCGCCCTCTGCTGACGCCCCTCAGGTTAGGCTCCTGCTTTTGACTTTTGCTTTCTTTGTGTGGTTTCACTTTAGAGAATAAATTATGCTTATGAACTCTTTCCTGCAAATAAAAAGAAAATAATTTGCACCATCTTGCAGTATGAATAAAGTCTAAATAAATAAGCTTCCTGAAATTTAGCCGGGATGATTTTAAGTGTCTAATACTCATAATTAACATGTTTCCAGATGGCTAATGACCGCTGGGGCTCAGCCTTCCTCTCCTGGCTGTTCTGTCGGAAAAACAAGCCCCCGAGGGTTCTCTACATGCACCTGGCCTTGGAGCTGCAGGACGACGCCGAGTGGCCCCCCAGATCCTCCACGGTCACCTACGCCAGCGATCCACAATCCCCGATCTCTGCCCCCCTCTGACACCAGCACGGCCCACAAGAAAACTACTGCACCTTAAACTTTAGCTGGAGCGGAGCTCGGAGACGTGACGGATGATGTTTGGAGCCGATCCAGGAGTCTCAGGTGAGGCCTCTTACTGTGAGCGGCTCACACCTCATCAGCAGAGACAAACACTTGGATTTTAGCTGCACTGTGTCAGACCGCTTAAAGTCTGGGTAAAGTCAAATCAAAACACATATTTTAAATGGTAAAAAAAATAGATGAAAACTGGCCAACGCTGATGCATAATAATAGTAATAGTAATAATAGTAATGTCATCCATACACGATCGTTTCATGGCCCTAAAAATAAAAGGCTGTTGTCTGCTGGACAACTGGTCTGTGCATGAGAGCAGATCTCTGCAGTGCAACACCAGAACAGAAACAAGATTTTTTCTCCAATGTTTTTTTTTGTCATGAACATGTTGAGAGAGTGTGACAGCAGCAGAAAGTCAGCGGAGAAGTTGGATATCAGGTTTCAGGTTTCAGCGCCTTCAGCGGACATGTGTGTGTTCACTGTATTCATAATAACATCAAATGTTCTGATTCATATTTGTCTGTGATGTGGAAAACTCAGACCACATATATATATTTCTGCTTTGCCCAAACTGTTAGTAATAGCTCAACATACCATTTATCTATGGTATCAATCTTGTCATCTGACTCTGATCTGAGAAAACAAATGAATCAAACTTTAAGATGAGTCGAGGTCTTAACTAACTACTGTGAACCTAACTACCAATGGCATAGAAACCCAACTACTAAGTCTTTTCTTTTTTATTATCTGAGCCAATATTTGAAAAAGTTGAGGTGTATTTTCTTCAGTCTGCTTGATCAGAAACATCATCCAGATCCTTTTAATTCAGCTGCTGTTCTGCTCATTTGGGTCCGTTTAAGGCCAAACAGCACTGGATTAAACTTTCTGCTTCACTGTGAATAAAAAAAGAGTCTCTCACTTAAACTAGCTGCTGCTAAAATCTAAAAGTTGTAAAAGAGTCATATGAAGAAAAAGAAATGTGGCACAATTTTGCCCTTTTTGCAATGTTTTGAATACATCTGGTACTGTTGCATTACTAAGACACAAAAACATTCCTGTGCTGCATTTCTGTCTCAGAGTTGCTTCGATTGAAATTCTTCCTGTGGAAGAGAAGCAGAAATTTCTGTCCCTTTTAAAGTGTGTGTGTGTGTGTGTGTGTGTGCGTGTGTGTGAGAGAGAGAGAAAAAAATGAGTTAGTTAACAAGAGAATGAAAATAATTTCTGTTGATTGCGTTGTAAAATCTCTACATGGTTCTTTATGAATGAAACAAGTAAAAATGATGACACTGTTTAATATCACTAAGGTACTGTACATTAATGATAACGTTTTAATTAATTAATCAAAATGAATCAGACACCTGCTGCTGTGACAATTGTCTAACAGATGATTTTAACGTTTGATTTTTATATTTTTCATGTAACTGTTTACAGCTGATGTATGCATATTTTTCTAGTTAAAAATGAAATAAATATGAAAAAATTTAAAGAATTAGTCACCTTAATTCCTCCTTTATTACCACAGGAAATGCATTTGTAGGAGAATTTAAAAACAAACAAACAGTATTTGTACTTATTTTCTTATTTCAGTAAAATGTTTCAGTGTCTGTCAACAAAAATCCCTGTGTTTGCTCTGCAGAACTCCCATTACATTTCCCAATAAATCTGTGTATTAAGCCACTCTTGCGTGCTTCGTGGGGGGCTGACCTTGGTCACACTTTTTCAGCCAAGACTTACTGATCAATTATGGGCTTTCCCAGCCTCCTCGCTGCCTGGCATATGGGCGCTTAAAGGCGCGAGAGTGGAGGAGAAAGAGGGGTATCATTTCATGTGGAGATCAGGGCCTATAGGCAGTGAATGGGTGGATTTAGGGGGGACTGTGAATAAGGGAAGGGGGTCCTCGCTTGTACCAAAAAGAAAAGAATCTCCCACAGATCAGGGAAGAGCCTTTTTGGGAATATTCATGATGAGGATGAGGAGGCATCATGAATTCATGTGTGTCTCCCTGACTTTGGCGGATCATCTTTTCAGTAAACACTGATGTGTACAGAGCCGCGGACGTCTTGCTTTCGTTGTTTGCGATGTAGTTTGGTGGATAGTGTTGCCTCTCCACAAAGCAATATGGGTTTTTGTGTACTCTGCTGTATTCCTTTTGTATCAGTAGAGCAACAGATGGAGAGTGGTGGACACACATAAAGAAGCTAAAACACACAGCCTTTCTTCCTCACAGCCAGCTACTCGCTCTGAAAGATTTTCTCAAGCTTGCGCTCAGACGTGTGCGATTTCAAACTTTTCGGACTTCATCTCCTTTCTCTTTTACCCAATACGTTTTTTTGTCTGAGTCGTGTACTTTCAAGATTTGGGCCTGAGCACACAGTCTTTGTTTACGGCTTCTTTCCTCACAACAGAACCCACAGAGTGATCAGACCTGCCTGGAATAAATTGTCGAGTAACGGCCACTGTTGCACACTGTGCACCAACAGTTATCATTTCAGATGCTTTTTCAGTGTCGCATGCTTTACTTTTTCTTCATAAAGTCTGAAAAAGACTGCAATCTGCTGCAGCTTCTCTTGATCTTATGGTTAAAACTTTCCTTAAAGTCGGTTTTAAGGTATTGTTTTAATAAAATGGGTTGCACAAATCCCCCTTAAGTCTTCCCCTAAAGGTTTCCTCTTGATGTCCACATAAATATTATATTATGAATAATTAAATGTTCCCCTTTTGTTGCTTATACTCAAGGAATTGCTGACAGTTAAACTGTTTCACAAAAGACACCTTGAAAGCCAACCTGAGGTTCCTCTGACTCTATCTTTACTGATGATAAAGTTTACACTATGGATTTGACTGGCAATGAATTCATGATTTGTCTGACTTTACTTTATGGTTCTTCTGCGACAGTCAGTGAGGAAAGGTATTTAATGTCCACAGGACAGAGTAGTGCCTTGTCATTAGCTGAGTTTTCACTCATCTGCTGAACACTGAGGTGAAAACAAGAGGATGAGTTAGTGATGCACTTCTGTAATGTTCCTGTCGGGGTTGTAGACGCGGCCTGCTGTCTTGTTTTGTATTGTACTCCTATAGGTGAACAATTTGGTGTTTTTTACTTCTTTTCTTACGCCATCTTTTTACTCTCTATAAGACACCTTTGTTAGGTGATAACATGCGTCTAATGGAAACTAAATGTTACTGCTTTGAAATCTCTTTCAATGAACTGAACGCCTTAAAGGGATAGTTTGTATTTTTGCGGTGAGCTTGTATGAGTCGAAGCAGATGATGGTCTGTTTGTTCCCAGTTTGATTATCGAGATAGACGCTTCAAGCAGGACACAGGTTGCGGACAGGGACTGTCACAAAACTTATTTAACCACCTGAACAAAGGCCCAGCCAATAAAATGTTGAATTCACAGCCGTTTCATTGGCGTAGGAACATGGAAGTACTACGGTTGACAAAAAGTAGTGCCAAATGAAACGGCTGTGGATAGCAACAAAAATCAGTGGACATATATGTTGCAGCATATGTTTTGTGACAGTCCCGGTCTGCAGTCTGTTTCCTGCCTGGAGCACGAGCCTGGCTCTCAATACTGGGAACCTGCCGACATCATCTACTGAAGGTAAAACTTCGACTGTGGGTGCCGCATGCAACCTCACCTCAAAAAATACAAACTATCCCTTCATGTTTTTCCTGACCAAGATAAACATGTTAACATGTTAACATGGATTATTTGCTGTTCTGTACCTCAGCTTGGAAAAAAAGAAGCCTTAACTTCATACTTGAAAAAGCTGAAGTTGTTTTATGCGACAGGCCTCTGGTCTTGATTTATGGTCGGGACACAAGGCCGACCTGATGCTCACTTACGGTTCGCCTCATTTTACAGATGACACAAAGGCACCCACGTCTGCTAAAAGGTCTGTGACCCACCAGACGGTCACAAAGCCCTTCTCCTCCCTCCTGTCCCCTAAGCATGGGCTCCTTCCCCGGGCCCTTCGTGGCGTCCCTGTCCCCCTTCCTTTATCAGTCCTTCCAGGCCTGAATGGGCTCTGTGGTTGGTCAATAAATTCAGTGATTCAGGGGGTGGACAGTTGCAGCCGTGTTAACGTTTGTTCACAGGCTTGTCGGAGGGACGGGCCCCGCCCCGCGGCTCTTTGTCTCCCGTGGTCCCTCAACAGGTTAGAAGTCAATGGAGGGCCTTGTGCGGAGGTGGCGGGGGCATGGATGGAGCCGCCTCTCACATGGCGTTCACACAGGGGGAGGACCGGCCCGGATCACTGTGACACTTGTTAGCGTGGGGCCACACAACATTCCCCGGTTGCCTCTCTCGCCGTCCCTCGAGGGCCCGTGCGATATCCAGCGCTTTAAACAAACTAATGGTCGAGGCTGCGGGGTTGCGTCGGGGTAAGACGATCTGCACTCAGAGGCCTGCAGTGACCGCGCTGAAAAGAAGCACACAAGTGTATCTTACCATCTCAGTTTACAGACCAGACTCACAATAAAAACGAGGTCAGCCCTTCATTTGGTGCACAATCTGTAGTTTAAATATATACCAGAATAGCATTAATGCACTTTGTGGCCCCTGAAAGTGCCACAGTGTTGCTGAGTTATGGCCGTTTTCTCAGGCTCAGCTGGGCCCGAGCATGGGAACAGCCACAGTGGGAGAAAAGAGACACACAGAGCCATAGATAGAGCAACACACAAACAGAGGAGGGCTTTAGGAGACAGAAAGCAGCGGACAGAAAAAGACGCACAGAGACTGAAGAGGGACTTAGAGCCATGACTGAAGCCTAACTGTCATGAGAAGATGAGAGTTGCCATGGCCACCCAGGAGCCACCCAGCAAGCATGTGAGCAGGGGAGGCACGGGGGGCTCGGGGGCCTGGGCCCGGGCTGGTGGATCACATGCACTAACCAGGGATTATGTGCATAAGTGATGAGCACTAAGCCGGCAGGTGAAGAAGGGAGGCCCTGGGACAAGGAGCGCGCCATCCCTCAGGACAGCTCCCCCTGTAAGGAGCAGGGACTTTTTTTTTCCCAAGTGAGGCTGATCTCCCGTGTGAAGGGGACTCAGCCAGAGGTCCTCGAGTGCTGAAAGGGCATCCCCCAGGCTGCTTTCACAGCGTAAGTGGCCAAAACGCTGGTCTTGTGAGTCATCTTGAGTGGCAAGAATGGGCCATCTTCACATTCATAAATCCCAATGCAAACACACTCATGGATATGGACTAATCTTGGATGAGGATAAGCACCACATGGCAGAGCATCAGCAGGGCTCTTGTTGAAGCTTTCTGGCTCGGTGCTGAAATAAAACGACCCATTTTACCATCTTCTATCCAGCAGAAAACAACATTTAAAGGGACAGTTCACCCTAAAACCAAATCCTCTTTTTTTCTGTAGAGCTATTAATCAAACTGGGTTGTTTCAGTGTGCGTTGCAGAGAGTTGAAGACATCCACATTCTCTTGAATATAATGGGACCATATGACACTTTGCTTGGGATGCTCAAAACTCAACAGGATGTTTCTTTACAGAAACCACGGCCCTCTTACTCAAGATAACCCACAGACCTCGTTGTCAGCAGTTTCATGTAGGAACTATTTTCTTTCTTGTGTCGTTCCTGCTCACGACAAAGTCTGGATCATCTGGATTCACCTCGTCATGATTTCTGGAAGAAATGTTTCATTTTGGGGGCAAACTGTCCCTTTAAGCACTTGCTAAGTTAACTTTACAGTATATTCACGGGCCCAGGATCAACAGGTTCAGAGGTTGTTTTGCTGCAGGGGATCAATGCTCATAATATCCATGGCCTTACAGGAATGTGTTTGAACCTTGATGGCACAAAGGAATCACATTCCCATGGTCCACGGAGAGAAAATACACGGTTAACCAACCTCCCCCCAACACCTTTTCAAGACGATAGTATCCCTGAACATATTAACATGTAAATACACTTAGATACTTTGACAATGCAGTGAAATGCATATAATCTACATGCTAACTAGTCCTTTAAAGACTTTCCACTGCTGAATGTGGTTTGGGAACACTTTCATGTCTGGGTTTTAAAAATTAAATGTGAGGCCTCTCTTAGAATCCCTAAAAGCGTTTTTCAATTTGATGAGGGATAAGGCGATGACTGGGCTGCCTTTTCAAAGGGGGAGACCCAGAGTTCAATAAGACTTCAGTCTCATTGCCTTTGCCTCCAAGTTGAAGATCTAAATGCTGCTTTTTTTTTAAGAACCCACCACGTTAGGTGACAGATGGCAGGTTGTTATGCTGAAATACCAGTTGCTATGGTCCCCATCTCCTCCGCAGCTTCCCTTGCCACAGCTAAGCATCTTCTCTGCTGGTGTACTGACTTGGAATAAGCTGACTTGAGGTTGTTGTTGACAAACATGAGCCTAGATGAGTCTCCTAATCTCCCGCTCCTTTATCCGCTCTTTATTGCCGTATAAACAGGCCTGAATACGCTAAAAAAACTAAACCTCTGTTTTCAGCCTTCTCTTATCTCACGCAGGGTTTAATCTAACGCCCTCTACCCTTTTTACATCTCTGCCTCCGCTAAATTCGACCATATTTTTGATTCAGCACGTCACCATGACAACCAGTTATTTCCCATCCTCGAGCCCCCCCTCCAGCTCCTCTTCTCCATTGATACCGCTGCCTCCCCCTTTCCCTTCTCTTTTTTTGTCCAAATAAAACAAAGCACAGAGTGAATGCGCTCTGAGGTAGGTAAATGTATTCAGTGACATCAGCCAGGACGAGTCTATTCTGCCGGATTCCTGTACCACTTGTTTCCAGCCTTGTCTGGGGGCCGGACACTCTGTTGGGTCCATTGTCCCACGTGTATTCCACACAGGCCCGCAATTAATGGAGGCCTTGTCTAAGGCTTCTGGAGCAGAAACTGCTGTTGGGGAGGGGGACAAAAGGCGGGCAGAGCCGGGGGCTGGGAGTTGCTAAGGGAGGCCCCCCTTCTCTCTTTAAGGGGGAATTCAAAGGGAGAAGGAGGGACGCAGAGCGAGCAGAGCGCTGGATGAGATGTTTAAGTGATCCCCTCTGTCTGTGCCCTCCCCTCCTGGCCTGAGATGTTTTCATACCAGCAGTTGAAAGGAGAACCTTCGCTGTATTTGATGATGACGATGGTCATTTCACTGCCGCTGCCCTGCTGGATGCTGGGCGGAGGAGCAAGCAGGGCCGCGGCTCTCAGGCCAGGTGAAGATGGAGAGGAGCGTGGCAAGTGTGACGCTACACTCAGACAGTGAAATAATGTTTCACAATTTATATCCCATCGACAGTGAAAAACTGCAGAAAACGTCTCAACTAAACATCTCTCAGATGTTTTAAAGTCTCCCAAGCACATGTTGGATCCTATACTTATCTTAACTTTCTCCTTCGTTATAATGGATAAAGGACCTTCAAACTCAAAATAGCTTCAAAATCCTGAAATACACAATCCATTAGGGAAAAACGGCAGATGACTCTTGAACAGGTCTGGAGCAATCTCACACATTGCATTTGTGCAATAAAAAAAATCTATCAATTGGGGCAAGATGTCCTTAATCACCCACACAATTTATAAGCCCAAATCTGTGCGTATGAGTAGTTCTTGTACGAGCACCACTGTTCATATAATAACATCAACAAATATTATACACAAATAGAAAACAAATAAAAGACCACTTATAGAATGACATTAATTTGGCGCCGTATGTCTTTTTCTCCATGTCGGTTCTCATAATCGTATATATGTATGTATATATATATATATATATATATATATACACACACAATCTTATTTATTCAATTTAATCAGTTTTCCACAATAAAATGATTTTATACCAATAACATTAAAGCAAAGAGAGAAAACTTGAGCCAGACAACACAGAACAAATGCCCCCCCCCTCCTCTCTCTATCTTTGTAATTAGTATTTTATTTAATTTTTATTCAAACAATATTACATTTCTGGTCCAAAATCAAATAAGCACTATGTAAAAAAAAGTAATCTATAAAAACATTTTTAAAAATTGACAAATGATCCTGGAGTTGCAAAATCATAAAAGTTAAATTGGCTTCTTTTAGTTTCTTCTGATTTGGATGGAGTCTGTCTTGTTTTGATCATTATCATTATCAAAACCAAGAATAATTTATGTCTTCCTGACTGTGTTTCCCCTCAGCGTGTGTTCATCAGTCACATGCTGGACCCTGATAGCTCTCTAACCCGTCCTGCTCTCTCTGGAGCCTCCCATCGCCGCGGTTCCCACACTGATACAGATCAGAGCTGCACTATAAACCTCATGTCCACATCACCATCCGCACAATAAAGGGCTGTTTGTGGCAGAGCAGCAGGCTCGCTGTAAACACCACTGATAGGATGTAATTTATTGTGGCGTGGCCTCTTCTCCACAAACCCGCTCATCTGCTGCGAGCAGAACCTCTCGGCTGTTTCAAAGGAGCATCTTGTTAAAACATCCAGTCAGAAGATTAACTCCCAGGAGAACGGACGGCTGTAAATACAACAACATCACTTTCCCACCACATGTCTCCTCCTCTTCTCTGCTAAACTGTGGAAAGTCCAATGAGCTATTTTAAGATAAGAAACGAGAAAACACTCTAATGATCTCTGTGATTCGTTATGCAGCAGGTTTTTCAGCTTGAGGCGTGACTTGATTTTATTTAATACTGACTCAGGTCAATAAGCCTGAAGCCGTCTGGCTCTTGGAGAGGAAGTGGTGGGTGCAAACACTGACCTGGCTTTTGGGGTCATTTCACCTCTGAGGATTTAGGAGCTTTTCAGAGTGTTTGAAGTCCATCAGAGAGGATGGAGACGTCCCGTGATAAACCTGCACACAGAGATGTCTGTCAATACATATATCAACACACAGCACGTGTCCGAGCCCGATGTTCAACATGTATTTAGTGGGAACCGTGTATTTTTTGGGGAGATGCTAGTAAAACGGAGGGTTTTTAAAAATTCAATTGTCACACTAATACAATATGAAAAGCTTTCAATTAGCATGAAGAGAAAATATAAAAAACATAATAAAAATCCCCAAATTTTTAGCAGAAGGCATTTTATATTTACCCCCTTAAAATAACCAATTTATTTGTTGTTTGTGTGTGTTTGTGGTGTGTGTGTGTAATGAGAAAAATGCTTGCATGCAAAAAATGTATTCTGGTAAAAGAAGCATCTCTTCATGGCAAAATGAATCTACATGATGATTACAAAGATGTGCAAAATTTAAGTCTATTTACAATAACGGCATAAGATTGTGTCAGTTTTTTCCCTTTCCATGCAATACAATTAAATCCTATTAATGTATAAAGTTGAGCTCAGTTGAAATGTTGCCATGGTTATAGCAAGCACATATAATGTTTTTTGCCGAAGACAAAAAGCATTATAATTGAGGCCCTGACGCTTGACTCTGTCCCAGAGGATATGCATGACATCTTTATTAATGGCATGTCCTTAAACATTTGAATGAAAGCTGAGATGTTATTGTTATTAATATAATGTATTTAAATGCTTTAGTCCTTTATGGGCATAAAGAAATAATTTAGATTCTGATTTTCTACAAAACAAACAGTCGCCTTAAAGACACTTTTTTTTTTTTTATCCATCCATATATCACTGAGTTCCTCAGATGGTTTGCAGTAACTCCTCAGCTCTGTTTCCGGGCTGACCTGTGATAACACACTGCAGGAGTCAGAGTTCACAGCAGTGAGACGACGCCTGAGTGTGTCAGAGATTTTCTTCTTCACTGGACACCAGGCCTGGAGTGTGTCAGAGGATCAGGTCTGCACCTCAAAGTCTAAAGCACTCAGTGACCCCCGAAAAGCTCTGTGTGTGTGTTCAAAAGAGAGTAAACGCACACAAACAAACACAGGGATAAAGAACCTGTGCAATCAGATGGGGGTAGAGTAAGATGTCTAGAAAAAATATTACACCTACATATAATAAGAAAAGGGAATCTAGATGTCCTGTAACCTCCACATCCACCAGAGTCAGTTTTTAATTTTGTTGCATTTTACAGCTGATCAAAGTTTTTTGTAATAGTTTAATTAGCTGAAGAAGTGGTATCATTTTCTTAACACATAAACAAACACTTCATCCTATCCCACAGTTTATTGCAAACACTGGAAATCAACACATCTGTAGTAACAGGTTTCATCCACTTCCTGCAGAAAGTCATCTGTAATCTGAAAAAAAGTAAAGCTGTCAGACAAATGCAGTAAAATATTGTCTCTGAGATATTTGATAATAGAAAAAACACAAGTAAAGATGCCTAGAAATATCTCACATGTGTACTTAAGTGTCCTAGGGTAATTGAGTAAAACTTCACAGACTGTAGTAAGCACACAGTGGTGAAAAAATATTCAAATCTCTTACTTAAGTAAAAGTACTACACTGCAACATTTTTCTATGACAACAAAAAGTCCTTATTTTAGTATCAAAGTAAAAGTACTCCTTATGCAGAATGTACACACTCAGATTGTTAAATAATATATTAAATTAAGTATGATTATTTGTATTTCTGTAAGCACCTATGATTTTGTAAAGATAAAGCTCATTTAACTACTTAATATACTATTATGAGTTTTTAAAAAAACATTTTTTGTCTAATTATTTTAAATTGATCTTGTTTTTTTATGTTAAATATCAACCTGAAAAGTAACTAAAGCTGGCAGCTAAATGTAGTGGAGTAAAGAGTACAACATTCACCTCAAAATGTGGTGGAGGAGAAGTAAAAAGTTACACACAAAAATACAAGTACCTCAAAATTGTACTTAAGTACAGTACTTGAGTAAATGTATTTAGTTACATCCCTCCGCTGTAGGCTCACCTGCCGGTCCTCCTCAGGCCGGCAGCAGCAGCAGAGTATCTGTTGTGTGTAAAGTAGTCCCTCAGCATCCTGACAGGTAGCCAATGGGAGCGCCTTGTCGCACGAGCCTGCCGCCTCCCCGGCACCGTGTCCCGCGCGCCCATTGGCCGGACTGATAAAAACCCGGGGAACTCGCACACGAGCCGCTCGCGTGCAGGCCCGGGCTCTATAAATAGACCCGGAGGCGCTGGAAACAGGAGCGGACTGGGTGTCAGCTTGGCGAGGAGACAGAAGTCACTTGTGACATTTGTCATCAGTAAACTGCTCCGCGGCGTGCCAGGAGAAGGAGGGACTCACTGCAAGGGACTCACTTTTTATCTCAAGTTTTTGAATTTGGACTTTTTTAACTGTAAACCTGAAGATGCCAGCCGGTAATTTCGAGAGGACATCTCCATCCAGCGTGGCTGCCACACCGGCAACAAGTGGGGACTCCACACCGGAGAAACCCCGGAGTCTGACCGAGAGCAGAAAGGTACCACAGCTGTTTGTTTTACCTCTCATATATCTGTTATGCTATTTTAACTGTCTGCCATATGTTATTTTATTTAAAACGCTATTTTATTCACTTTCCTCCAAAGTCCTCAAAACCAATCATGGAAAAGCGGAGACGCGCGCGCATCAATGAGAGCCTGGGCCAGCTGAAGACCCTCATACTGGACGCGCTCAAGAAAGATGTAAGGAGCTGAGCTACATCTTTATTTGGGGTTAAACTTAGGAACCAAATGAGAAAATTCAGCTCTAACTCATCTTTTTTTGTTTCCGTTTAGAGCTCCAGGCACTCCAAACTGGAGAAGGCGGACATCCTGGAGATGACAGTGAAGCACCTCAGGAGCCTGCAGAGACTTCAGATGACTGGTATGTAGCTGCCATTTCTGGATTGACCATGTTGATGTTCTTGGATGTCTAACTTTAGATGGTCAACATGTTCCCACGGTGCGCAAGATTTACTGCCCAGCCACAGCTGGTGCGCTTAACCTTAAGATTTGATTTCACAACTCACCTCAACTGAATAAATAAAAATCTGTTCTTTCAGTTAGCCACATAATTCATTATGAGATATTAATCTATATATTACTTAATATACCTTTCACATTCTAGTCATTATTTGTAGTTGTTTTGGTCATTTTGTTGTCATTTTTTGTTGTTGGATCTCATGTGTCTCTTTGCAGTTGTTTCATGTCACTTCGTTCTGAACTTTTTGTTATTTTTTTCTGTAGGTGTGCATCTCTTTGTAGCATTTTTTGTCTCTGTAATTGTTTTGTGTGTCTTTGTAATTGTTTTGGATGTTTTGTTGTTATTTTGTCCATAGTTGTTTGTCTCTTTGTCGCTGTTATGTGTCTATTTGAAGCTATTTTGTGTCTCTGTGTAGCAATTTTGAGTCCCTTTTTAGTAGTTTAGTTTCTCTGAGTCATTTTTTTGTAGTTGTTTTGTGTTTCTTTGTCGCGCTCTCTCTGTGTTAATAATAATCTGTGTATTGGTATTTCCCTCTCCAGCTGCTGTGAACACAGATCCATCCGTCCTGGGTAAATACCGAGCCGGCTTCAGCGAGTGTGTCGGAGAGGTCACCCGTTTCCTGTCCACGTGTGAAGGGGTGAACACAGAGGTGAGGACTCGTCTCCTCAGCCACCTGGCAGCCTGCGTGACTCAAATCAACGCTGTGAACTTCTACACACCTCACCCGGGTGCGCTGGGGCTCGGGCAGACCGGCACACAGATTCCAGCTTCCTCCGCTCCACAGATGCCGTGCAAAAGCGTCTCGGCGATGCACGCCTCCCCGGAAGCGATGAAGCTGTACGGTGGCTTCCAGGTTGTGCCGACACCGGATGGACAGTTTGCTTTTCTTGTTCCCAACGCGGCTCTCATACCTGTGGGAGCACAAAACGGCCACCACATGTCACCTGTCGCACCTCCGCTCACCTCAGACTCTGTGTGGAGGCCCTGGTAGGAAATCAGCTCAGCTGGTTTCTAGGGGGACTATCACACGATAAAAAACATATTTTTGTACATTTTGTAAATGTTTTCAAAACCTACTTCAGTGGGATGTTTACGCACAGTTGTGTTTTTTATATGGACATTAGGAGATATTCTTGGCCTCTGTGCTTGCTGTGATTTTCTCTGTTTTTGATGAGGCACATCTGCCTCAGGAGGTCAAGAAGGTTCTTGAAAAGCACTGTATTTTTTTGAGATCAATAAAATGTTTCTATGATGTTTACTACAACACTTGTCATTTCTCCTTCCTTAAAAACGTCCCCGGGCTGTCATGCAGATGTCTCTGAACACTGCTGTATGCGTAGCACTTTGACTTCATGTCAGACGTGTAGAAAGTCTTTTCAGTTAACACCCCACGTACAGCAGTTGTTAAATATAGCCCCCCCCGTGTGTGCCTTGTCCGCACCTGATCATCCCTCTGTGCAGTGCCAGGGGAAGCTGCTTTCTGGCTGGAAGTAAATACCTTTCTGATGGGGTAAGAAACCTGAGAGGTCGTGTTGAGCATAAGAGGCGTGCTGCCAGCGCAGGGAGGAGGGCGGAGCCGGGTCTGTTGACACATGCAGGTCTGTCCGTGCTGCTGGTAGATGGAATCATGCAGAAGTTGATCAGGGTGTGACTGAAGCGAGAGATGTGGCTAAATGAAGACATGACTAAAAACACTCATTTTACTCAATGGTTAAGTTACTTTTTGAGTCGGGAATAACTGATTCTCATTTTCAACCTTTTGACTGTAAATCAGATTTTATTCCATTATATAAGTGGCTGTGTGTGTGTGTGTGTGTGTGCACAATAGTTTATCAGCATCTTCCCTGCAGAGCCAGTCCAATCGTTGTCCATTTAGTGGACAGTTGAAGAGATGACATGTCCCAGCGTGTGTCCTGAGCGTGGTGCTCACACAGCGGGCCACGAGGAGAGCGTGACCGGAGGTCACAGGTGCCCCTCATTCACACTGCAAAGACAACGCAGCTCCGTCAGCATGTTGCCCTAAATCTGGCAACCCATCAACAGACCTGGCAGCCCATCAGCAGAGGGACAGGGCCTCCCTTTGACAGCATCAAACGGTGGCACCTCCAGAGGCGAAGACACTCACACAATCCGTGACCGTTTGGTTGTTCCTGATTTGATATTCATGGAATTTAAGGGATGAGGTCATAACGGGAATCACTTCATGTTGAACTGAAAAGCAGGTGCAAAATATTCTGCGCTCATAAGTAAATAATGTTGTTACGTGGCTACTATTAAAGAGCAAAAACAAAGTAATTTTTAATTCTGCATTTTAACATATGGAATAAGTGGTGGTATGTAACTAAGTACATTTACTCAATCATTTTATAATTCTTTATACTACATCTTTTACTCCACTACGTTAATCTGATAGCTTTAATTCTTTTTGAGCCCTTTTCAACATTGAAGTCCTTAACACAAAACATAAATACACAAATTATGATGATTTATTTTGAATTAAGCTGCCCAGAAGTAAAGTCGTCCTTTAACAACCTTTTCCAGCTGCAACACAGTGATGATTAAACATGAATGCATCAATAATTATAATGAATCACATAGAGTAATATTTCTTATTCTGAAATGGGCAAGTGTGTATAATAAGTACTTGTATTTTTTGGGTAATTTAAAGTTTTTTTTTATTATTCTTTTTAAAGTCATACCAAAATAAAAAAATGTGTCCCTTTCCAGAAATCATGACACGGCTACTCACGATAATCCAGAGACTCTGTTGTGAGCAGTTTCATGTAGAAACGATACCAGAAAGATAATAAAGGTGTAGTTTGGTACAAAGAAAATAGTCCCCTGGGTCATGATTTCTGGAAAGAGACATTGCTCTTATATATTTAGTAATATTTTACTTGAGAGAAAGAAGACAAACACTCAGATCCATCTAGATTGATAAACAACACCACAGGTAAATGGCAAATATACGGTTTTAACTATAGGGTGAACTGTTCCTTTAAGTATGTTTTTGAATGCAGGACTTTTAATTGTAACGGATCATTTCTACATGGTGACATTGCTACTTTTGTGAAAGTAAAAGATCAGAGTACTTCTTCCACCACTGACCATTCATGTAAATGTGATTCAAATAATCTCTGGGTCACTCTTAAAGTTATTAAAACTCCTCACTTTGTGCAAATGTTACAGTCAATTAAGTTTACATCTCTGTTTTGGCACAGCTGAGAGAAGACTGGCAGTAAGGAGGACTAAAAGACAAAAATAAGAGCTCCCCCTCCTATCAGAGTATCCTTTGAGAAGACCCCGAACACAAAAACAAAGACGGGCCCCTCAGTGGCTCAATGGCTCCTCTCTTTGTGACCCTCTCCATCTTCATAAAGGGCCTTCCCCTTGTTTATCCAGGAAGAGGTTTAATGGCTGGGAGGGGGGAGAGGACCATGCTGTCACTTTCACCGTGCTAAAGAAGGCTCATTGTTGCCCGCTCCCTAAGGTCCTGGTCTTAAATGCTTTTTGAGAACTCTTCAGGCCAGGCTGTTCAGTGAAGAGCTCCCATCCATACCTACATGTGACGGAGAACCTGGAGTGGTTTGGATGAAAGATCTTCACTGGACGACTCTTGAGGAACTATGTGCTGTTAACCGGTGTTCCTTTTTTGTCAAATTGTTTCCCCCCTCTCTGATCAAAACCCCAGTTTGGCGTCATATTTTCCCAAACGGTGCAAAAGCAGAAAACAGTAAACATGCAGCAGAGTGAGGCTGTGATTGACGGCCTCCCCTCACAAACACAGTGACAGCAGTGACAGGTTCCCTGCTCGGAGACACGGTCTCCTCCTGACACTCACCGGAAACCCGCTCCCTGCTTCGCCTCTGTGGGTGTATTGGCGTAGCATTGTTCTTAGGGTTGTTATGGTGCTTGATGGGGGTCGAAGTAGTCAGCGGTGGTTCACATCAAGGCTAATGAATAGATTATGCACTCGATATAAATGGTGAATGAACAATGCTCTTTGTGCCTTCACTCCAATTCATCCCTTTTTGATTTAGCTGCTTGTTTTTGAAAAACTAAGCAACATACTGGTGGAAGTGCAGCTTCCGGGAGGGGGGGTTTAGTATCAGCATGACACGATAACACTGGAAGTGTGAAATTTATCACCACACAAAGTGAAAGTGCTGTGACTATTAAAACCAAGTAACTCTGGTTTTGCATCACAAGTCACTGCATCTTCAAAGGAGATGTTGTGTCGGATGTCGGGGAGGGGGAGTGGAGAGCTTGTTTTCTATGTCCAAGAAATAGAGTCTGTTGATGCGTGTCAGGGTGAAACTTTTTGAAAAAGGACAGAAAAACACCATATTATGA
>CAFUXE010000769.1:212446-224562 GCA_903364295.1 Serranus cabrilla | reverse complement strand
AACCACAACCTTTAAGCACACACACACACAGCACACAAAATCAAACAAACATCTTGTAACAGAAAAAAAGGTCATATGTGGGTTATGGGCCACCTCCTTCTGACTTCCTGTCCTGCAGCCACCGCTCTGCTGTCAGGCTGCTCTCCATCACAGGACACACCCAGGTCCTGCCCTTAGAGATGATGGCTGAAATACTACGTCTCTTGGAGGTAGACTATTGCTGCTGCACTGACTCTTTCGGCATCACCAGCCACTGGGCAAACCAATAGTCAACACAATTGGGCTACAACCGGAATATGAAATCATGTTTTCAAAATAAGAGTGTGGCAAGCGACATTGTAGTCTTGTGCTCATGAGGAAAACGCAACAACAATGTATCATGTATAATGATTGCAAGTGATGGAAGTATATAATATGAAACCGTAGAAATACTGAAAATGTAACTTGAGAAAGGAAGTCAGTATATTCAGGAAATCATAGTTTTAAATCAAGTATTAAAATAAGTAATAAATGCAGAAAAATATCCTCTGTGGCTGTTATATTAATATATTGACTGTATTGTTTTGGAAAATCTCTGAATATAGTGAGAAATGCCCACTCCACAACTGTCCATAGAAGTGTCAGCTCTGTTATACAGTCATTGACATCACAGAACAATTTGATGTAGACATAACGGCCTGTCAAGTGAGATTTATGTGTCTGTGGATTTCCATTTCAGCCCAAAATATCAGCAGGTGGTTTAGAATTAGATGTAAATCAACGAAATAGCCTATCTACTGAACAGCTATGTTAATTTCTTCATATTCCACAGGAAAACAGAAGCAGGAAAAGGTTTTTAGTCACACTGGGAATTTTATTTTGAAGGTCATTTTTATTGGCCTGTGCTTTGTTCCCCAGCTCACTTGACACTGCAGCCTTCACATGCAAGATTGCATCACCTAAAGAAATTATTTTTTATCTGGAATGCAGAATCACTTATCAGTGATCTCTAGTGACATGGCGGGGTCATTTCCCACGCATTATAGCCTATGAGAAACCATGACTACCACAGACAAATAATGATAAGATTTAAGTTTATGTTCAAATATGTGGCTCAAATATTTAGATGCAAGTTGTTCACCCAGTGCATACATTAAAGTATTTTCTCTTCCTGGTTGGCTTCATCTTTATGTATGTCAACACACACACTATTGCATTCCATATTCATGTTTTCTTTAGCCCATTATCATTATGCAGGTAAAACTGAATTTTCATTTCACTGAATGGTATAGCCTAATAGGATGAAATGATAATGTTGGACAACATCAATGTTGGACTTCAATAATTTTCTAATGGTTGAATGGGAGCAAATTCCAGCAGCCAAGTTTCAAAATCTGTTGTAAAGTAGGGACAGTCAACATTAACCTAAGGATGTATGGTTCAGGTGTTTTATATGACTATTTCAGGAATCTGTGTTAGGGGTTTGACCCTAACAGCAATATCACTGATCCACCGTGGCATCCAGTAATGGGAGAGCCACTCATCCTGGCCTGGGTAATGCTTGTCAAACACCTGTCTGTAAAAGTAGGCCTCTTTGGTGCGTGGAGGGTTGTGGGGGAACCTCTTGTGAGCTTTCCCCATCTGGTCATCGGTCACCTACCAGTAGAGAAAAAGCATGTTATATTTCATGGGATCAAAGGTGTAACAAACTATTTGTCCTCAGTATTCACACATGATGAGGACCAATCAGGCTGATGGCCCTCAATATTAAAAGGCCTATATTACCAACAATCACATTGTATTATGCATCAGGTTTAAGAACAATTTCAAAAGCTGTCCTGTTAATAAAGACAGATGCTATTTGACTGCAGTTACCTAGAGTTAGCTCTGATGCATTGGCGCATGTGTGTACTTTTATTGATGGTAATAGCTGTTTTAATGATTGTGTAATGTTGGAAACAATGAATAAACCTGTATGAATTTTGAGACTGTATATAAGAATGGGGCTTGCTGTTGTGCCTTTGGCACATTTATACTCTGCCACTTGGATAATTGCAATCAAGTGAACAAAAGGAGGCAAGTTGTCTTTTTGGGCATGTTTGCACTGTGATAATTAGAAAAATATTTTTTTGTGAATAGGTCCTCATTACAGGGCCACATGGTGGTGTAGTGGTTGTGGGTTTGATCCCGGCATGCGGCCCTTCTGTGTGGAGTTTGCATATTCTCTCCGTGTGTGCGTGAATTCTCTCCGGGTACTCCGGCTTCCTCCCACAGTCCAAAAACATGCAGCTAATTGGTGACTCTAAATTGCCCGTAGGTGTGAGTGAGCATGTGAATGGTTGTCTGTCTATATGTGTCAGCCCTGCGACAGACTGGCGTCCTGTCCAGGTTGTACCCCGCCCTCTCGCCCAATGCAGCTGGGATCGGCTCCAGCCCCCCTTTGACCCGGGTTAACCCGGATAAGCGGTTACAGAAGATGAATGAATGACTGAATGTCCTTATTACAGGGCAGATATCGGTTGCAAGTGAGGCGCATATCATGGTGCGATCAGTGGCCGCAATTCATTCTTTGTGAAATCGCCCCAGAGTCCTTAGGACATCCAAAAACTAAACCAAATATGGTTCATTGTAAACATAGTAACACCCAAAAACAATTTCAAGGCTATAGAAATGTATACAGTGCCATGGATGCATGCAATGCCATGCCTATAATCTGAATGAAAGTTTGTGTTAGTAGCAACTTGTCAATCATAAGGCTGCCACAACCTGAGGTGTACCCTGCTTTATCATCTATTTATCTGACAATAATTTGGAAAATGAACATCATGTGTTAAAGAAAATTTGAAATTAGATATTTCGATCACAGATGAATTAGGAAACTTTTTATGGAGGTAATCAAGTGATCAGAGGAATAATTTTCTCATAGACTTCTTGACCAGTGAATACTGGTGGGGTGGACATCGAGGTGGTTCCAAATTATAAGCATCTAGGTGTATACCTGGAAAATAAGTTGGACGGAGAGATTCAAGCTATCCTTCACTCCTGCAGCCATCAGGCTGTCTAATTCAAGAGTCAACAGACTAACCGAATTTCCCCTCAGGGATAAATAAAGTAATTTTGACTTGATTGATTGTTTTGACATTTTTTTTTAAGGCACATCCGTATTGGCTTCACTCTTCAGGCCCAGAAGTTGCCTCTTGATGTATACAAAGTGTGACTACAATTGTTTTTATAGGTGCTGCTTAGCTGTGTAGGGTGACATGCCGTTTCCGTCATTGTTTTATCTTATGGAATTGTCCATTATATCTATACTTTTTATATTTAAAAGTATATGATGGGCCTACATTTTACAGACCGAAACACACCATTGATTCTGAGCGCTCTTGCAGGTGGTTATACCAGAACTTCTCTGGTAACATCAGACCATCACCGAAGGGGACCTTCTTCCTCCACAGAATCTCATCAGGGATCAAATTCAAACCTTTGAAAGAGTCCCGCAGAAGGTGTTTCTCCACTCCGTCCTAGTGAAACAAGGCATACAGCATAGTTGAAAAGTCATATTTTATTTCTCAAGTTACCTCACCATGCACAGAACACAAACAATGACATCTTTCAACAAACCTTAGGAGTCCTCATCTCCTCAGGCAGAGAAAGGTAGTATGCTGTAAATCTGTGATCCAGAAAAGGCACTCTGAGCTCCAGACTGAAACACAAGAACAAAATTGCTCTTAGATACCTTTGATACCCAGTACATTTTGTGTGTAGGTGTGTGAAATGCACAATGAACTGAGCTCAGCCAACATACAATACTAAACCAAATTGAGCAGCACAAAAGCTTTAAGTTTAGCCTTAATTCTTTGTTTTAAACACCAGCTAAGCTAACAGCAGAAATGCTGTTAAGCCACAGCTATACTTACAACAAGCTTTACTTAGTAACAATTGTGACATCGCTGAACATCAGCATTTCAACATGCTGGAGGCGTGAATGTCAGATTGCCCATTTCCGAAAGTTAGAAAAATGGTCAGAAACAGGTCTATCTACACCACCATCATTGTTGTTTCGAACGTCACCTTGTGTCGTTACTAGTATTTTTGTGTTTGCTTCTGCCTGTCTTTCCCCCTCCCGTTTCTGTTCTCCTCCTGCAGGCGCATGTGTGTGTGTGGCAGGGCTTTTCCTGCTTCTGCAGATGAGGCACACCTGCTCCTAATTGGCTCATCAACATCTCCATAAAAGCCAGTTTATGACTCCACTCCTGAGCCGGATAACTTGGTCGTGTTCATTGCTGACACACCTTAGTCCTTGTGATTTTCCTGGATATATAATCACCTGTGCCTGTCTCTTCTTGTGATCAGACTCCTGTTTGCCTAGCCACCTCACCTTGTTTGTTCGGCCCCTGAAGCCTTCAGTGTGTTCAGTTCTCATGTCTATTCTTGGTGAATATTCCACAAGCCAGCCAGTTCCCTGCCTTGCCACCGCCTGCATTAACAGACTGACTTAGCATGGGAACCAGAGGTTCGATGGTTCAAGTTCCCTTACAGTGGTAACACTTGCTAGAGAGATGGTAGTTTGTCTCTGGGGCAATGACACCTTGAGCAAGACATCAAACCCCAAAAAAGCTCAACAGTTTTACAGCTGAGCCTCCGCAGTAACTGCTGTCATGGTAGTTTTGTTGAAAAATGTTATCAATATACATGTGTTTTGAAAGGGTTAATAGGTGTCATGCTCATTTACTCGTCACATATGATGTTTTGAAACTAAGATCACAGATTTTGAAAAGACAGTAAATATATTAAGTGGCAGTTTGCATGTGTCCGTATGTAGTTTATTGCATTTTTGCTGTTGTTTCAGCATTAACTCAATCACCAATGATTGCTGCAGGGAGTAAACATTAACAATCTAAAATACAACCCAGACATAACATTTTGCACACAAAAGGCTAATTTTCAGAAATATTGAACCGTTTAAATACGCATATTCTCGCACCAGTTGCACAATACTACTCAAAGCAACACTGAAACAATGGATTAAATGAACGGATGTACCCGTGTGCAGCAGTGGTGCGATCAGCACGGAGGACGTCAAACAGGTAGAGCTCCTTCATCAGTCGAACGCTGTCCTCTGCAGCTTCTTTGGGAGTTGGAGCCTGGAGGAGAAACACAACACTGTCAGCAACTTAACATCTGTGAGATTTGGTTAACAGTGAAGCTTCAGATGTAGATCCTGAATTCTGTTGCAGCCACTCTCCCAGGTTTTCTATAACCCTGTGGATCATGTCAAAATTTGACCTTACACATCTCTTCCAGCTATTCCTTCAGCCCTTGGTACTTCTCAATCGTTTTGTGATCCTTCTTCCCAATGTTGCTGTCAGCTGGCATCGCCACATCTACGATTACTGCCCTCTTCTGCTGTTTATCGACCACCACTATGTCCAGTTGGTTAACCAGTAACTCTAATCCATTCAGAGTACAGATGTTCCTGTACACAATCCCAGCTACTTTGGCAATGCTCACCGATGAGACAGCTCACTGGTTAGTATTCAAAAAACTAAGAAACAAATGCGCTTCAACCTTGAATAATGCAAATTTCTGTTGCTGTAATGTAAATCAGCTTGTTGGTCTCTTGATGGTAGATCTTCTAAAGGTACTTGGCTTGCTAAAGGTAATATTCAAAGTTTCCAGGTTTCCAGCTTGTGAAGGATCTTCTTGTTGCTGTATTTCAGGGTTCTCTTGGTGTGATAGTTGTTTGCACTCATGGACACTGGAACACTGAGCTAACAGTTGTTTCTTTGTTAGTCTTGATGATGGTTTTGAAGTAACCATAGGTCCCATGTCCTCTGCATATATCCTCTCCCTCTGAGATTGTTAATATTGTAGCATTCCAACAAGTCTGTGCTTTCCGTCTTTGTCCATCTATGTCTGTTCCAGTAGTCTGTTTTTCACAAGACTTCCCTGGTCATCTAGCAACTGACACAGATCTTGTTGACCTGGATGAGGTCTGAGTCTCACTCAGGCCTGAGACGTGCAGTTATCATTAAGGCAATTCTTGCCTTAATCCTAAGGACCCACACTGCATGCCACGCCGTGACCAGGGATCCTTCGAAAATACAATATTCCAACACGTGGTAACATATATGGTGTATGGTGCTGATATATCTTTAAGCCTACAGCAGAGTTTCCAACCCAGACCTAAAGGGCATGCACCCTTTCTAATGTTTATTCCAGCTCACAAAACTTGCAACACACATTTTTCTCCTTTAGTGTTGACTTTTACCACGTGAAAATAACTGTATCCCCCGGTTAGCTCATCTGAGCCGTCTCCACTGTAGATCACCACACTGTCCGTTTTCTCCTTGATGTACTTGGAAACTAAGTACATCCCTACAAAAATATAGCACCAAAATGAGAAATTATTAACTGATTTTGAAAGTTTAAAATTGATTATTGTTTTTAACAGCTTGTTTTAATTAGTCCCTATATGAGCATATGAGGCACCAGACCTCACAGTTGTTTACGGTTGTAGCTTGTCTGCATCAGTCGCACAGACAGGTTGAATGAATACAAAAGGTTTTTAGACATTCCAATTGGCTAAATAATGTAGCATTTTGTGCATTATAAAGTGTGAATGTTTCTAAAGGGCTGTGAACATTTCTAAAATGAGAACATCAATACTCACCAACAGACGCATGTATGGTGCCAGTGTCATAGGACTCTAGGTGGAAAATGACTTCCTCCACTGCTTTGATGCCTTTCTCAACAGTGAAGTTCACCTCATGATGTTCACTGCCAATGTGTTTTGCCACCTAAACAAACACATAAAACATTCTGAGTAAAAATGAAAAGAGGTAGTGACACAAACAAAAGTTTAAAAAGTTTATCTTGAGAGGGGGCTGACTTTACGAGCAGCCATGACGTCTGGACTGTCCTCTGAGCCGACTGAAAATGTCTGGATGGGATACTGCAGCTTTTCCTCCTTGGCCAGCTTCACCAGTGTTGCTGCAACCAAACTAGAGTCCAGACCACCTGAAAATTAGACAACATGAGTGAGGGTTATAATTTTGCATCAGAGACATAAGCTATATATATGTTTCCATAAGACTGTGTTATAACCTTACCTGAAAGAAGACAGCCAATTCTCCTGTGAGCCATGAGGCGTTTCCTCACAGCGTTCTCAAACAGGATTCGGATGTTGCTTTTCACAGTTTCTTCGTCAAAACCTGAGGAGACGTCAGTTTTATGAAATTCGTTCAAAAAGTTTATACAAAATTCTTTGTGTATGGCTAAAGGAATATTAACATGAACAGTTTCGTACTTGTAGGCAGTCTCTCCACAGTGTCGTAGATCGCATGAGCGGGCTCTTTTGTGCAGCAGTGAAACTGATCCATTTGAATGGACTGAACTTTGCCATTCTGCTTCAAATCAAAGACCTCAAAGTGCCCAGGGAGAAAGGGAACAATGTTGGCAGGGGTAGCCATTGCATGTGTAATGTCTGTAAGTCCTGTGATCAGAATATCAACAAGTTACGCAACGCTTAAAAGCAGTAAAAAAAAAAATACAAGAGTATAAAAGATGCTGATGCTATCCCACTACCTTTGGCTTCTGAACAGACTGCAAGGAATCCATCGTCTGTGAGGAGTTTGAACAAAGGCCGGACACCATACGTGTCCCTTCCCAGAAACACTTTTCTGTTGGCAGTGTCCAGCAGAACAAAGGCAAAGACACCATCCAGGAGAGAAGCCATCTTCTGGATGCCAAAGCGGTCATACAGATGGAGCAAAATCTCACCATCCACTTTAGTCTGGTGATCAAACTCAAACTGCTTCCTCAGCTGAGTAAAAATGGTGAATACATTGGAAAAACACCATTATTTTGTTACATGTAAACGTTTTTTTTTTTCTTCATTGCAATGTATAGCCACTCCATATATTCACAGGTACAGATGAATCCAAATCATTGCTATGTGACATGACATATATGACAAAAATGTCCTTCCAAAAGACAATGGTCCTCTGTAGCAGCCAAACCAAACTTTTGGATGGATGGAAATGAAAACAACTTTGCAGATATGATTTGTTAACAAGACAGCTGTACTCATTGTACTGTACTTATAATGTTTGAAATCTCATGTTAAGCTTACAGTTTCTGCTAACTGGCACAGTGTGTGCTTTATAAGACACTGTAGTAGGTGATCTGGGTACTGTCCTGTAAGATTTTTGAAGACTGGTGTGAGATTCAAGATGGCAGTATTGAATATGAAAAAGAAATAGTAATGGAATAAAATAGTAGTTGTAGACTTGTTTGAGAGCAGGTTTTCCTATGTTGTCCTTAGCTATGTGTGCTGAGCATGGTTTTATTTCTATATTTGTTTTTTTTTGTTGTTTTTTTTACAAAGGCTCAGTCTGTCTTACAATATGATGGTTGTAAATCTCTCCATTGTAGCAAAGCCACAAGAAAGGAAACTTCTTGATGTGTAAGGGTTGCATGCCATCGTGTGGGTCCACTATTGACAGCCAGTGGAAACCAAAACAGCAATTGGTGAAGCCATTAACATTCTCAAAGCGGAAGGCATCAGGTCCCCTGTGAGCGATCTTCATGGCACAGGTGCACTGAACTGACAGGCACTCATCACTGCCAAACAAAGCCCAGATACCACACATTTTTCAGCTGCAAGAGGGATAGAACAAAGAAAGAAAAAAAACACACATTGTTAATTAGTGTGCTGTTTATGAATATACAATAGATATATTCTGAAATTAAGAAAACTGAGTAAATAATAATCTGTCTGCCTGCCATTCAGAGTTTATTGGTAAGTGTGGCATTACTAAATACTAATACTAAAATCAATCTTTATACAATTTGTACACAGATTAAGTATTTCCTTTCAAATGTATTCAGCAATTCTTTCACTGTACTGTATGATGATTGCTTGTTGCTGATTCTTGGCCCCTCTACAAATGTAATGATAGGAAGAATTCCAACCCCCAATACTAGAAAAGCACTCGGAGAGGGCAGACCTCCGCCAAGGCAATAGGGTCACTTACGCAATACTACATTTCATTAAGGATCATAGGAAGGATTATATTGAAAGCATGTCTTTCGGGAGTACACTGGCATTGACATATTTCATCCACTAGATGGCAGCAGTTAGTGACGGCAATATGGTCACTGACGCATTAATATAAACTGCCACCAAAATCTAATCACCTGTTCCTTGTCCCAATACACACGTCTGAAAATTTCATCCAAATCCGTGCAGTACTAGAGTTATTTTCTTCACAAACAAACAGACAGACAAACAAACAAACAGACAGATAGACCAATTGATCCACATGGCCAATTGGCCAATCACATGTCAACTCAATTCCTTTAGGCATGTAAACATGGTGAAGAGGACCTGCTGAAGTTCAAAGCGAGCATCAGAATTGAGAAGAAAGGTGACTTTGAACGTGGCATGGTTGTTGGTCTGAGTATTTCACAAACTGCTGATCTACTGGGATTTCACACACAACCATAGTCAATTAGTAAATAGTTTTAGGCCGATATACTGAGAAATGAACAACAGGCTCCCTGCGGAAACAAATAAGTACTTCAAGAAGAGTATTATTTTGGTCTGGTCCCTTCAGGAGGATGTCATTGAGAGAGATACCTTGGTACTTGGCACTGGAATCAAAAACAACCTGAATTTGGTCTGGTTTCTGTGGATGGTAGACTCTGCATGGCCTGCATCAAAGATCTTCTGCATAAACATAAAGTACTGTTTTTTCATGTCTGGCTTTCTTTCCAGTGTGTGACATAAAGATGAGAGGCGTTCTTCTGCCTGCTGTATGAGAATGAAAGGCTAAGGGCCAACCCAGCTGTTAACCTCATTCATGTAGACATTTTTGTCCTTGATGTTCAAAAACATTTTATCTTCAACAGACAACGCTTTGCTCTCATCTTCTTTTGTCCTTTCAAATATTTTGTTTCCAAGGTCAAGAGTTCTATCAATCAGATTAAATGTCACACATGCCAACAGGTACCAGCACACAGATAACAGAGTTTCAAGACACACAGTACTGAGGGAGGAGTTTGCAACAACTCACACACTTTCAAGTTTTTTCAAATTTCAAGACACACACAGATAAACACCCCTACACATTTACCGAATCTGAAGGCAAATGTAGCACAAGGAGAACATTGAAACTACATCAAGGTCATAAGGTGAAGATGACCTCAGACATGAGATAGCGAAAGCCAAATAAGGAAAAGTGTGGTGTTAGTTGTCTTCCTTCCGCAGGGTGGTGGCCGGATTTAACCTGGGTGCTAATAATGGGCGGACTGAGTCTAAATCCACAGTACTGCCCCAACAGTTTAGACCAATCAGATAGTTGCACATTCTCATTATAAAACTCTGTGTAACAGTAAGTTAGATATCCTTTTTCTGTGAGGTGGTTGCAGCTAACTGCTTGCAGACTGTGATTTCTGAACAGATAAAGGTCCATGTACATGCTCGCTCTTTCATTGCTGTCATATTAAATAGTTAAAATGATTTTACTCTCCTCTGTTCTGTTCTACAAAACAAATGAGCTTCAACAATTCCATGACAAAACCGACTTTTAGCAATTCATCCAAACTTTTGTGTAAAATATAAAAACTGTTGAGGCATTTACATCTTTTAGATAATTTCCCATTATGTGATATAAATCAGTCGAAGCAGGCTGAATTACAATTAAAATGTAAAATGACTTCATGTAATTTAGCAATCATTTAAAAAATAAATTAAAATACACTCAACACACAAAAATCCTTATCAGTTACAAGTAAAATCGTATGGACTGGTTACAAAGGAATCAGTAACTCTGTATTGGCACACATAGAGTAATATAGAGTAGACCAGCAGTTCTCAACCACTGGTCTCACAATCAATTTTCAACTACTTTGTTGAAAGAGTCAGTCATTGACAGATATATTTAGCCAATTATTTAATTTCTATTTATTTTCTTACTTATCATATACAGTCACAACTACAGTCACTCTCTGCCATCCAAAAATCCACACAAAACAAAAACAAAACAGTTAATAAAGGACTTCAAGACAACTCACCTCAACTCCCACCACTTCACAGAAAGACTAAGGGACATCCCATTCTACTGAATACATAAGACCAAAAAGCCCGACCCAATCATCGTACATTCCAATAGACAAACATTTGCTTGCACACTTAAACACAACACTCAAACCAGTCAAACAACAGTTTGTCTGATAATTGGTGTTCCAGCAGGTTCCTGTTCCAGCAGGTTCCTGTTCCAACAGGTTATATATTATATATATGTAATTTTGTGGGTTTATGACCTTGATGTAGCTCTCAACGTGCTTCTTGTGCAACATTTGCCCTCAGGTATGTGAATATGTGTAGGGGTGTTTATCTGTGTGTGTCTCTTGAAACTAAGTGTGCACGTTGTTGCAAACTCCTCCCTCAGTACTGTGTGTCTTGAAACTCTGTTACCTGTGTGCTGTGTGGCATTTTTAATCTGTGTTTCAGGCTTTGTGTGGTATATACTTTAAGCAGCATTTATTACTAGTGTCATAATGCAGATAATTACACATTTTTTTACCAACCCTAACAGAATTTAACCATGTCCATTTTGGTCAAATTAGGCATTCATTGAAGTCCAGTCACAAGCTTTTATGACAGCCTCTGCGTGTGTGTGTGTGTGTGTGTTTAACGTTTAAATGAAACAGATGCCTGTGCAGGGAAAGCCACTGTCTACATTGAGTGTGTGTGAGGAGAGGAGAGAAGAGAGAGGAAAAAAGGAAGGAAGGTATACTGTCTAGCACTTGAGTGCACTTTACAGAAAGTCAGACAGAATAAAGAACTTAACAAGGAATTCCACATCAAATACAACAATAGACAGACAAGAATTGTAATCGATTAACTTCTCTGAAACTTGTTCCAAAGTGTTGATCAGACACAAAAATCCTCAACTCAATTAATTTGGACATGCGACTTAATAACACCATATATTTTCATACTTTTGCCTATAGGACTTGGTCAGAACCGCGCATGCTTACAAAGACCAGAACTATATATGCGTCTTAGTAAATGTTTTGACATAAATGCCACTTTTGATTTCTAGTTCTTTGCTTGGTTTGAAGAGGTC
>CAFUXE010000769.1:183337-200751 GCA_903364295.1 Serranus cabrilla | reverse complement strand
ACAAACAAGTGAAATTAAAAAGAAGTAAATAAGACTTGTGGTTTCAATGAGTCCAATTGTATTCATGTGTGATGATGGAGTATCAGAGCTCCATTGATGGGATCAGAGTTGACTGAACTGACTCTGATCAGATGTTTTGGATCTCTGTGTAAGGCTCAGAGTTTGTTCAGCACCTCATCAAATGATATTCCCTCAAAATACACATATCAGAAAGTTAGCAAGTGCTTGTTACTACAACATAATTGTGACTCACAGTATCCTGATATATGCCACATCACAATACGCTTCAATTGAAAGACGATAAATGACTGAATTTTTCGCCCAGTGCGTTGCATGAATCGAGTATTTGAATACTGTGTGGATGAACTCACTTGCCACCAGCAGCAGCCTCTCTGCCTCCGCTTCCACCTGGGATCCTTTGCCATGCTCTTCATCTGTGCAGCAGTTGAGTGCCTGACTGGCCTGATGAATGACCGTCTGTTGCAGGTTCATCTCGTTCGTCAGAATCTACAGAAACATACAACAGAGTGATAGTAAAGCTTGCTCTCTGTGTGTGAACTCAGTTGTTTTCTTGCACGTAAATCGAGTCCTAAGTGCATAAAAGAGTTCACATGAAAACTTTAGACAAAGTCAAAAGTATTTACCTTCATCTTCTGTTTGATACTGAAAAGACTGGATCCTTTGGGTTCCTCCGCTCTGTGAGCGACGTCCTCTTTTCTCACAATCACCTGTTTCACGTTGGGTCTCTCTGTCTCTTTAACCCTGGTGGACCTATAGGCATCGATACTAGCACAAACAGACACATATAAGATGCACACTCACTGCAACTGTAAGGTCAGCCAACTTTAATCCATCCAAGTGATGTAAAATGGGAGCACTTACCTATAAGGCAGTTTGTGGTCCCCGTCTACAGTCTCAATGCTGTCTGATGAGGCAGTTCGGATCATGTTGGTCCTCTGGAACTTGCTCGGCCTGGAAACATTGTCTGGAGTGTTGGTCTTTACGATGAACGAGCTGGCTGGGGTTGATGTCTGCATAAGACAGGGGAAAAAATGTTGTTGAGCCACTTCTTGCCTGAGAGGAAACTCTTGCATGATGAAGTTGAAGAAAGAGACATCCTGCTGGAGCCTACCATCATTCTTCTGTCTGGACTCTTCACCACAGCAGCCACAGTCTCAGCTAGTGGGGTGAGGAGGGACATGGAGGAGATATTCAAAGCATCTTCCTCCTCACCTTCCTCATCATCATTGCTATCACTCTGATCTAGGACTCCATCAAAGAGCTCGTTGATAACTGCAGAGTTGATGGACTGGTCCACGTTCATCTCTCTCTCCTTGATCACCTCCTCTTCCTCTGGGGTGTCATCTGTTGTTTTCTCCACAGAATGCCTGACCACTGTCAGAGGACTGGATGTTGAGGCTGGAGGCGAGACCAGTAACTCATGACCTGCAAGTTAACATAATCCAAGTTAGAAAACATTACATTTTCCCACTTTAGCGGTGCATCTAGCAATTACAGTTGAAGCTAACATTGGCATGTGTGTCCTGAACATCGCTACCGATTCTTGTAAACTCTGAAACATGCCGTGACATTAAAACTCACCTTTTATTTTAAGGACAGTTTAAGAGGTTTGCCTTAAAACTCTTAGAAAATGCCTTTTATGCCGCCATGTCATCTGCCCCTTAGCCGATAGCTTGGGTGAGCCAAAACTTTCTTCAAGTGAAGAGAGTAGGGCTGACCCCTCTTACTCAGAGTAAGATGGTACTAAACTCAGACCAGGCTAGTTGAGTATAGGAAATCATATCAGAAATTTTACTTAGCACCATATTGTTTCTTGAAAAAGCCAGTAAATACAATGATAGCACCTACACTGGTACAGCCGGCTGCAGTGAGGAGTATTATTACTGAATGAGGACCATTGTTTTGTGGTGGAATGACCTTTTAGTGTACGCGTAGTTTTGTGTAGCAAAACCTTGTTGTTTCGTTACCCTGGAACTATCTATTCTACGATCAGAACCAGCCAGAACTCGCCAAGTAAGCTAATAGCTTTGCATCCACTACACTGCTGGCAATTATTTCACACAACTTAATGTCCAAAATCCAGAACTATATCCCTTAGGGGGAGCAACTCTCTGGTAAACACAAGATTTAAATTTGTGTTTTTGTAAAAGTCTTTGTGGACAAACTAAGTTACTGGCCTGTCAATGAAATCAACTAACTAACTGAAAAGCATTTAAAAAGTGAAAGCCCTACAATAAAGCCGAATGGATAAAAGACAACTGCCTTTTCTGATAACTGATCACTGAAACATCTGAAAACAACAAAGTAGAAATGTTCAAACATCAGTATGAATACCTGGAGGAGGGCACTTTGTGGGCGTGTCAGTTCTCTCAGTAGAGGGTGGTTTGGGTTCATCCTGCAGCTCTGATAGGGCAACCTCAGCCTCCACAGGCATGTCAAGTTGTTCCTAAAGGGCATTGCATTCAATTATTAGAATCTTACATATGCTGCAAAAGCTTGACTATATTGTCAGACGACAAACTGTCATCTGTGTGTCAGATGCTTGTCGCCAACCTTGATGCCTGTGTTTTTATTGGTTTCTGCAGCTTCGTCTTTGTTTTTCCACATATTGATCCCCTTCTGAAAGCGACTGCGAATCTGAGCCAGCTCAGACTCTCGCTCCTGAAAACGTTTAATTATCAACACATTTTGGTATGATGGTCAAAAACATTATTCAAACAAGTGTGTACTGAAGTATCTTCAACATGAACATACCAGCTTCTGTCTTTGGGTGAGATCAGCAGTGCTTGTGTTTGCGGCCTGGGCCGCTCTGAGCCTCTCCTGCACCAGCCTGGTGTTCGGTGTGACTGATGATGGAGTTACAGCGGGAGACTTGGCATGGGAATGTCCCCCTGCTGGGGAGCTCTGATTGGTTCGCTCCTGGCACCTCTCTCCAAAGCGCTCCAGAAACGATTTCACACCTGTTGTGAATGAAGAAAAGAAGCATGTCATCTGTCTTCTTAAATATGGAAGAAACTAAAATCATCAGCAAATACTAAACTAATCTGTCTGTAATAATATTGGCTTGTGCATTAAGACATAGTTAAAATAAGGTTGGAGATAAGTAGCAAATTGAAGAGAAAACCTAACTATGCACATGAAGTTCAGAATTTTCTCTATAAACAGGCCGATCAAAACACAACAAATTAAGATCTCCTGGTGCATGGTTGAATAAAACTATATTTAAAACAAGCTGTGTTCTGTATTGTCATTTTTTGTATTTATATACAGCATAATGCATTTTATATAATACAACCTAAAAGGTTTTTCCAAGTTATTCAGTAACTCTGACAAAACACATCTTACTCCCTCTGCCACTTCTACATAAGAAACTATTCTATTACTCTGACAGTGAAATAAGTGGATTTATGTACTATGCATTGAATTTTATAACATAAATCCAACACGAACAGCATGACTCACCAGGTGCTCCGGCAGTGGCCATTTCTTGAGGGACACTGGGGCCGGCAATGGTAGGCTTGGCAGGGAGTTGTGGCTTCTGGGGACTAGAGGCAGGGCCGAGACCCCTGGAGAGGACCTGATTCTTCAGGGGACTTTGAGGCACTGGTGTCGAGGAGGAGGGGGCAGCCTTCTGGGGACTCGAGGGGAATGACATCCCCTGGATGGAACTCTTCTGAGGACTGGTTACCAACTCGTGTGCTGGCCTGGCTGAGGGAATGTCAGCCTTCTGGGGGCTTGGGAGAACCACTTTGGTTGACTTTAATGGAGCCTGCTACAAAGACAAGCATGTTCAAAAACAACACAAGTTAGGACATCCTGGCGGTGTTATCACATTCAGAAAATGCAAAAAAATAAGTATTATGTGTTCTTGTGAGCAAAGTAATGATCACCGGTCACTCTCCTATTCAGACAAGTTACCACAAAGTGTTGACCTGCCCAACCAATCACAGCTGTTTATCTCATATAGCAGCGGTCCCCAACCCCCGGGCCTAATTAAAATATGGATTTATCACGACAGATGATTCCCATCCTGCATAATATGCGGCAACCAGCTCTCCAATGAGGCAATGAAGCCCTCAAAACGGCTTCGCCACTTGGAGACAAAGAACCCTCAATCAAAAAACAAGCCTTTGGAGTATTTTGAAAGAAAAAAGCAGGAACAAGGACATATTTATCCGCCACACCTTAAAGGCCAGACGTGAAAATATTGTCCGTGGTGATAAAAAAAAGTTGGGGACCGCTGTTATATATGGTGGGTTTAAATCTCAGATCAAACTGTCAAACCAGGCAGTACTGAACAAATATGATACTACTGCTACTGCTTTGCATATTTCTCCCCTCAACTGTTTTCAGAAACACATTTTAGTGAGTGGTTAGCTGTAATTTTAAAAAGTTTGTGATTAGGCTGCCATTTTTTTCCTACTTAAAAACAGTCCAAGCACAACCCCAACTTCCATTTGTCACTCAGCGCTTTTTCACATGATTTGTTGCTGCGATTAGTTGGGGGTCTATTCAGAAGTGTTCTGATCTGGTGATAACACCCTAAAGCACAGAATAGATCGAATGTAAATGCAGAAGAAATGCGGAGAAGCTAGCTCATATAAAATCAGTCGGACACAAAACTGAAGAATAAGAGAATTCCAGGAAACCACCGTACCTGAGAGCTGGGTGTACACTTGCTGCTTGCAGTTGAACTGGCCGCCACATGGCCTGCAGCACTTGGTTTAGTGCTGGCAGCCACGGTAGCATCTCTGACTGCAAACTTGGAAACAGCTGTGGCAGGCTTCTCTTTTGTTTTTTCACAGGGAATGTTAGCATGGCTTAGGTCATCTTCCCAGGATCCAATGGTGGCAGCGAGATTTGCAAGTCTGCCTCTCCTCCCTTCTGGGTTTCCTGAGGAGGACGCGGTGGGGACGGCAGCTGGTGTGACCTCAGGTTGTCTCTTCAACAGGGACAGAGGAGTGGAGTCTGGAACTTCATCAGATGTGTCTGGAAAGGTGCCAATATGTTTGATTTGGACAATTGGACAAACTATATGACTGGAAGACATATGAAAGAATCTACACCACACTCTTAACAATTAACATTAACAGACTTTCAATTCATGCACATGAGCAGCTTCAGAGTATCAGGAAAGAATTTGGGCAATTTTTCCGAGAAAGTCCGAGAAAAAAACAACAACAAAAAAACTGCTGTGATTGGTTGATGTTACTGGGTCTTCTGCAGTTTGAATATACAGCTTCTCTGCAGCAGAGGAATGACTGTAACGGCAATTTCTACCTATATATAATATAGCGGAGGCATCACAAGCATAAGCATACTGATACACTCAAAGTATTTATAGTGCACCTAGAACTGCTTTATAACCCAAATTGACATGGAAATCTAAGTTTTTACAATATGGATTTTTTAAATACGAGAAGCTGAATAAATTAAACAAAAATATCTCAAATAGCACAAAAATACGCTTACCATCGCCTTCCCAATACTTTCTCTGTTCTGCGAGCCTCTGCAGACGAGACTTCATGCCAGCAGCAGAGGGAGCTGTGTCTTCTACCAGTTCCTCCTTGTTCCTCTGCAGGGCTGAACTGGCAGGCACCATCTCTACTTCTCTGCTGATTGGAGGGTTAGGAGCAGGGGTGACAGCCACCTTCTCTGGAGTTTTCGGCTGCCCTGGCTGAGGCTGGACAACAGGTCGGGTAGAATTCTTCTCCAGGGATGAGGAAGATCGAACGCTTGTGGGCCCCACCGGGGGTTTCTTGTCTGTGGGAGGATCCGAGCGCATAGGAGCCACAGCTCGTGTCATCGCCGGCTCCTGGTTCTCCTCACCGGCGGCAGGCTGGAGATTTTCCTCTGAGCACCTGCGCTTGGAGGGAGAAGGCTTGGAGGACACCTGTGGAACTGGGAGGAAATAATGGAGAAATTTAGGATAAGAGTAGAGCTACAGGGGTCAAACTGAGAGGATAAGTCGCAGCAGAGACAATCCAACAAATGTGTTCATACCTTTATCAATGACTGGCTCACTGATTACACTATTGGTGTCAGCCAGTGGCTCTCTGGGCCTTTTGACCATCTGTCTGTTTGTTGCATTTGGTCTCTCTGCCAATTTCTTCTGCAGGTTTTCTCTGCGAGCCCGGGTCCGCTCCAACAGTTTCTGGTTTGACAAAAAAAGTTAAATTGTAGCTCCAATGGCTGCCCTATAGATTCAGAGGATTGACAAAATAAAATTTCCTATGTGGTACCATACCACCTCCAGCTAAACAGCTAATGCAAAATCATCGGAACTGATTCAATACAATCATTCATCGTCTTTCATTGGCATCATATCGCGATAAAAACAAAGAGAGATATTGTTAAACAAAATTCTATTTTCTAATTTAAGCACTAGGGCTGAGCGATATGGCAATATATATCACCTCAACAATATTAAAAAGCTTGCTGTATATATTTCCTATAATGTTTGTATAGCAATGTCAAATACCGGTGGGCAAATTGCATTACAGCAAGGTCAATGTCATTTAGATTACTCTTCACGCTCTGATCCTTGCAGGTGGGGGCACAGCCGGAGTGAACCATAGAAGTGTTGTTTTGCCAGAGTATGGAGCATACAAAAATAGGTTTTACCATGTATTAATTTCATATACATAATTTTTTTTTTTTTTACAAAACAACAAGAAAATATGCTAATATCAGGATACATATAACTACTGTGATATGAAATGACCTATATCGGGATAGAAGATTTTGGCCATAATCCCCCAGCCCTTATACAGTATGCAAATTTTTGCAAATCCTTTACGACCAACATTCAATTAAATACAGCACAAAGATCTGTGCTGCTCAAAATGGGAAACTTTTTATAAACTCTCATGCTGAATTTGATGCACTCTGCTTCTATTTACGTTTTACACAATAGCCTAAAGTTTTGGAATGAGATTTATAATTACATTATATATCAGTATATCAACAGGAATTGGAAGGAATGAGGGGTCTATCAACATGAAACTTCCTGCAGGCTTAGTTCCTCTTTTTGTCCTTGGCATAAAAAGAACAGGAAATATGCTCATCCACTTTCTTTGCTAGTCTCAACGTCTGTGTGTTAAAACTGTCAGTAATAATTAATACAAACGGTTAACAGCATTCATTTTTAACCACTGGATCTCACCATCAATACAACCAGTGAAACACTAGACTGGTGTAGGGTATCAATTTACGGCCTTCAATATACTTTATGATATAGACCTATAGTGGCCAATGTACCCACTTAGAACTAGACTTGCATCCAAGTAACTAATAGCATTAATTTGTCCTTTCAGTGATTAGAAAATTGCTCCTGTGCAGATACCATTTAATGTTCCTTCATTCACCATAAAAATAAGACTGTCTTAATAAGTGCTTCAGCAGCGACAGATGTGGGCTCTGAAGCTATGCTGCAACCCTTATGCAAAACTATAAAACCCCCTCACAGAGGTAAAGGTAAAGAGCCTATACAGCTTTATGAATAGCTGAAAAATATTTAAATGCAAATGTGTGGCACAAAGCACAGTCTGTCTCTCTATGGGCCACTTTAATTGGCAAACCAAATGTCAAAGACACATAAAACAGTCCCTCTCCACCAGAGATAAAAAGCTCTCTGTTTGCCTGCCCTCTTGCACCTTTTTTCCCTCTTTACTTTCTATAGCATTCCCTTCCCTTGGCCTTGTCACACAACCTGATTTACTGTGCTGCACGTTAACTGTGCAAGCCCAAACACATTCCTGCTCCCTACTGCAACGCCTCCACAATTTCTCCAGTCACTGTGGAAAAGCTGAAGTCACATTTATCAGCATTCCACAGGAATGAGCCACTCCTGCTTGTAGTTTCTGGATTTGAAATTTCCAAACTCGACTGGCCTGGTTACTGGAGTAACAGCAATGTTTCATTGGATCATTTCTGATTTTAGCTTGTAACATCAGCGTGAGTGCATCAAGGCAAAGAGAGAAAAACAAGCAAAGGGGGCAAAGTGTTGGACAGTTTCCAGCACTGACACATACCATTGCCTTAAATGGAGCGATTTCATTTGAATAATGTTACATTCTGCGGTCTGCTGTGTGCTTTGGTTGAATGAAACCGATAGTCCATACTAAAATATGGGTGTTAGCCTACAGTACTCTTTTAGGACTTACTGGTCAAACTCGCACAACACTATTTATACAAAGATAACGTTAGCCGTTAGAAGAAATATGGTGGAGAAAACGTGAATTGTTCGTTATTTATAGATTAGATATGTGGTTGCCGACAACTGTCAAGACAAAGAAACAACACGTGACATGTTTTCACTGACCTTATTAAACATCTCTGTATGATAACGTTAGCATGCGGTAAAGCAAATGACTATGGAAGTAAACAAGTTGGTCGCCTGTCATAACTAAGGTAGTCTATAAAAACAGAAAATGTTACGTTAGGAATATAAACATTAACGACACTATTTCTACTGTACGATGGCTACAGCTAACTCTACACAGCAGTTAGCTAACGTAAGATAAGTTAGGTCACCAACTTACCTCAGTAAACGGATCCATTTCAGACAGTTTATCCCTGATCTTGCAATATTTCAATAACTATTGTAACTTAAGTGTTGTACAGACTATCTGTAAACAAACAGGACGTATGCGATATCAGCTGAGCTGCTCCCAGCTTCTCTTCTGTCTTTTCTGTTCCTCTTCGCTTTGCAACAAAACAACTGTTCAAATTTGAATTTCAGCGCTGGACCTACTGCGCAGACTCTAACAGTTGAACGAAGCCCCTGAGCACCAATCAGAATTAAGGTGCCGAGTTTAACACTTGCACAGCCAATCAAAGTCTGAGTGGATGGAAAAAGGATGTCACGTTACAACAAGGCACCTCCCAGGCAGGAAACCACTCCCCAACTACTCATGCACTTCACGTGTCTTATGATCAGTCATATGTTTATTCAAATTAAACCAAACTCCAAAAATATCTCGAACTCCAACGTTAAAACGTTGACGCTGACCTAGTACACAGACTAACAATTGTCTGCCTCGGCTGCACAGTCATCTGCATCGTGCGCAAGAAAGATAAACAAGATAAGGTCAACATTTATTACTCCTATGATGGGGGAATTGCACAGTTAAAGCTGTAAGTGTAAGTACAAGTATAAAGAAGGGAAGTCCAAAATTACATAAATATAAAATAAACTAAGGAGAGAATATAAAACCAGAAAACTATATATATTTATATATGTGCAAGCTGCTGGTTTATAGTGCTGGTACCTTTATTTATTTATTTTTTATCACTATTCAACCAATAATCTATTAAATAACATTACATACATAAGGTAAGGTCATCAACCTGTGATCTGAATTTGTTTTTAGATATGCATTCAATTATCTATATCTCTTTATATATCTTTTTTTAATGTTTTTGGGTTGACTTTAAATTAAAGTTAGCAACTGCAATAGGTCCATAGAAAACTACAAAAATTGCGTCTAATTGCAACAAATGTGATTTTGAATCGTTGAAACTTTGCTACAAATCCACTATAATAATCCATTCAATATATTATTGCTGTTTTACAAATTATGTATGAATCTCCGGCCGTTTATGACCAAAACCTAATGTTTTCACAATAGTGTCTCCTCCCCATTCCTAAAGGGACTTCATTTCCCATGAGCATCCGTGTTTATTGCG
Organism: Serranus cabrilla; assembly: GCA_903364295.1. Lineage (NCBI taxonomy): Eukaryota > Metazoa > Chordata > Actinopteri > Perciformes > Serranidae > Serranus > Serranus cabrilla. The sequence goes on along the minus strand of CAFUXE010000769.1, from coordinate 191,040 downwards.
TAGTAACCAACGAAACCATGGAAACAGATCAGTCAATGCAGAGCCTGTACCACACAGGCTCGACTCTATCAGTTTGGCTGCGGCTCAGTGTAGGCGGGACGCTCAATGTCAGCTCAACTGTTAGCCTTTAGATTCTTAAAAATATATATATTTCCGTCTGTCGTAACCATAGACTATGTAAAGAATACGTAGTCATTACAGGTAACTCGCTTTAACTGTTGGCTTTTTGTTTGGGCAACATTAGCCGGCTAATTTAGCTAGGTTTACTTTGCTAAGTTGCTAGCGTTTGTTTTCTTCGCACAGCTCTGTTTTTTCTTTTTTAGATTTACAGAGACATTGACAGAGGATGCTGGAGTCGATTAAAGTGACAGGTAATATTGCATTTGTACTGTGTTTCTCTTATTTTTCTGTGACAGTAGCAGGGAGTTCAATTATTTAGGGGATTTAAAAACATGGAACATCAATAACCAAATATAATACCTTAATAATAGTAATATTGTTATCATATTATGTGTTCTATATTTTAGCTTTTAATATAAGTGATTATATTAGCATAGTTAAAGCAAGTAAGTGTAATTACCAGATAAACATATTATTACAAGAGAAACATTAACAACCATAAACAAAATGTAATATATTTTAAGGAAGCATTAATGTATTAATTGATACTTTTACGATATTAAATATAACCTGTATTGTATTTTATAGTGCTTAAATTGCTGTACAATATGCAATTTTGCTGTAAAGACTTAAAGCCGATTTCTGGTGGGCTGACTTTATGCTTTAAATCAACACTAGTGCTTTGATATTTGATTAATGATGATGTTGAGATGGAGACGCTTGGGCATTGATTTATTTTGTTGTGTAGTTGAACTACATACAAAATCACAACTGTGTTTGCTGTCATGAACTCATTTTATACATGTAACTAGCATGACAATGCTAATTTAACATTAAGGTTCATACATCCACAATCCACTAGATGGGAACTCTGGGTTGGTTACTTCTTTGCCTCCAGCATGATGTAATAGTAGCCTATCATGTCAGGTAGTGATGATCCAGCTGATGTGTTAGGTAATTCTATTTGACTTGGTGGCTGAGCAAGCCAGTGAAGCTCATCCCTTTTCCAATCATTACTGTGCTGTTGAGGTCATTAGTTTGTGCAGTCTGTGGTTGCATAGATTCCGCCTCAATGCAACTGTCCAAACAGTGAGCTTGCTCTAACTGTGATGATGTTCCAAGTCACCTTACTGGAAATTGCGAAGGAATTACTGGAATTGACTTCTGTGCTTTACTGCCAGTCTCTAGAGACAGGATGATAATAATTTATTCTGTCATAGCTGAATAGTGACTCATGAAATTAAATGAGATTTATCTGAGACAGATCACGTTATTTATTTTTAATTTTTAATCAAAGAATTGGAAAAGATTGTTACTTTGCTTGCAGAGATGCTTAAACACTGTTTTCTGCACTGGCTACAAGTTATAGTATCTATGTTTTTTATCACCTTGTTGTTGGTTTTTTAGCTTGGCATTGGAATAGATCTAATTCTATCCCTTCATAAGAGGATTACTCTATCAAGCTATCAGTAAAAGGTCTGCACGTGAAGGTGATCCTAAAGTTAGCAGCAAACAGATTCACTGTCCTCCCTAACTGATCTCACACCATCTTACTTCTTTCAGAAAGACTCCACTGGCCAGAAGTAGAAATGTCCAAAAAGTACATCTTTAACTCTGCTGACAAGGCAGTAAGTCCAAGCCAAGTATACCTGGAGAAGATTTCTTCCACTGTCCTCAAAGACCTCTTCAGCCCTGGCTCCAGCAGCTACAATGTCCTGCTGCAAGCAGAGGAGGAGGAGAAAAAGAGCCTGAAGCAGTCCCCGTACAGGAGGCCAAAAACATCAGTTAAATGTGGCACCACATTCAGTAGAAGAAACCGTCCAGGCATGGCTCCTAAAAAGTCCCGTGCACCAGAAGGTGGTGGTAAACCTGCACAGACAAATCGTGTTCTTTCAGGCAACTCCAATCTCTCTAAACCAGCACGGAACATCGCAGTAGTGGGCAGCACCATGGGTCTAACCCCTCGTAAAGTTCCACAGCTTAGAAAGACATGGATCCCTAATTCCCCTCGGACAAAACTTCCCTCGTTGCACAAAGCAGCAATCACACGGGAAGTGGAAAATGCCAAGAGGCTCTGCATCCTTACAGCTATCAAGCCATCTAATGTTGAGAAAGAGAAGGCCAAGTTTTTCAAGTCTGACTTCAACTACGATCCACAGTTTGAGTACAGCAACCCAGTTTCTCCACTTGTCCTGGCGAGGCATAACACTGCATCTGATCGCTTCCTGACACAGGTAATGTGTGTCTGTCTGTCTGTCTGTCTATCTATCCGTCTTTATTGTTATCTCTTCAATTTATTTAGCTTCTTTCAGCGCTTTGATTTGTTCTGTAGGTTTTTTTGTTGTTGTTGCAAATGTTAAATATGCTGTTTCGATTCTTTCTCACGACACTCATCAACCTAGTTTTCAGCAGCGACTAGCTGGTGGTAGATAATTTGGCTGCTAAGTAGCCAGAGCTAAAATGAGAGTAAGTATTGGACTTACATTAATCAAACCTGTATTTAATATAGGGTGATAAAGTTTCATTATGGCAATTCTTTGGACACAATATTTGAATACAATATCTCGCTGCAGTCACAAAGTCTGCCATGATACGATTCTGATTTCATTCAATTCAGAGACAATATCATATGCCTATTTAACCCAATTAGTTACATTTATGTCAACTCAGAAAAAAACAACTAAATAAGATTTGACAATTGTATTACTGACCTTTTCCATAATGAAAAAAAAAAAAAAAAAGCATGAATTTCAAAATGAAGATGATCATGCATCAATATTTTCACTTTAGAGTGATGATACTGGATCACTGATCATGAAGATCAATGTATCCTTACACCCAAGGTGAGATGTTAGTAAAATTGTATGTAAAGTTTGCTGCCAATGAATAAATCTTACCTCTTCTTACAAATCTCAAACACAGGTTTATCCTAAGTCTGTGTGTTGTTTTAGAAGTATCACAAGTACTCTTTTAAGGCAAAAAAAGAGAACTTAAAAACCTGAAATTTGCTTGCTTATATGCTGGAAAAAGAGAAAATACTGAATTGCATAAGTCTACAAACTTTGGCACAGAGGTGGTGAAGTGTCATTTATCACATCTATAACAATGTCCCCCGGTGCATAATGTTGGTGCTGAGCTGGCTGGTTTGAGATCAGCAACGTCCTCATGCCAGCAGTCAAGCTGGATACCATGATCACAGCGACTTGCTGCCAATGCTGTTTAGTGTCAGGGCCGATCAGAGCTGGTGCAGTGCCAGTCTGCCTAAGTGAAAGTGGAAAGTTGCTGGGATGAATTCGTTCAGAATAGAGATGCATAAGACTTTGTTTAGCAAACACAGAAGGATTAATTAAAAACTGCCTCTGTGTTTGTCTTTAATCTACTTTAACAGCATGAGTTTGTCCACGATGAGCAACATTTAAGCAGTAGAAGAATAACGTTTTTTTCAAAAACTCTTTTCAAAAATAAAACTTAATGTTCACAACACAAATGGTTGCATATGGGCATGAGATCAAATGTGTTTCTAGTGAACAGGAAAACAGCTCAGTGGTGTTCTGTTGCAGGCTCATTTAGTAATACAAGTACGCAGTCAGTAAGACAAAGCAAGAGGGAGTGAGTTCAACAGGAAATGCAGTAAAATGATCCTGTAGAGGATGCTTTTGATTGTTTGTTTTCCTGAGTCTGCCCTAGTTTGTCACATGTCAATATGATATTAAATGCATTTGTTAAAGGGAAATGTAATAATTCATGGAAATGTGGAGCATCCCTTAAATCAATGTTCTGCATGAATTATTTCCATGTACTGCAAGACTTGAAGTTATGCAGAAGTACATTTTATGTAACATATAAATTTAAATTAGTATCTACACACTGGATCTGATACAATATGAGAAAACACAAGTATCAGCTACAATATGTACATGCTGATATACTGTATGTTGCTATTGTGTGTATGAAGATGTTCTGGGGTGCTAGGGTCAATCAGGAATAATAAGGCTGCAAAAATAAAACCCCACCCCTACTTCAGTGCATTAGCAAGTGGAGTAACGAGAGGAGGTAGCAACTTTCTGTGAGGCTGCAGCTTTCATTAGCATTTAGTTTTTGTTGAATTTCCCTTGCCCTTTCTGACTGTAATCCAGTAATCTATTTATTGTGGCTCTGCCTCTAGGGAGACTAAATAAAGTAAAGGAAAAGGTTCAATAAGAATGTACAGAACCCCATAGGGGTGAAGAGGATTTGCCACTTAGTGGCAACTTCCCATCATTGCAAAGTACTGCATGTCCAAAGCATCAACAACAGAAGGTGTCAAAGGACAGCTTTAACTCCACTGTCTCATCTCTTGCAGGCAGTGCACATTATGGAGCTTGCTCTGCAGCGATATGGCAGCTATGAGAAGTTTGAGCAGGCAACTGGCGGCAACCTCCTCACCAAGAGTCGCATCTGGCACAACGTCAAGAAATACATGGAGAAGGAAGGCTGCTTGGGGGAGGTAAGAGGACAGGCGACTAAGGCCTTTTTAAATTGTGGAGATGCATTGCACACAAACAGATCTGACTATTCTCACCGTGGAGCAGATCACATACAGTGAACAAATCATTACAAAGCTGTAATTTGGATGCTGATATTTTTCTGTGGCTGCACTCTGCAGTCTTTGTCATGCTTGATTTGTACATCATCATTGCAAAGTAGTAGACAGCACAGTATCAAAGTGAATGGGCTCCAGGGAAAAGTAAGACCTTGCAATAAACCGCCACTTCACTGAAGTCATCCTGCAGCTTCCTTGTGCGGAGTTTATGTAACCATCAACAAATGCATGTTACATCATCGAGTTATTAATGTTCCACTGAACACATTACACCACACACACACACCTTGTGTGTTCTTGGTAAAGTCCTAATGGGTTTAGACATGCTAGACAGTGAAAGGAAAATACAAGGGAGTGACTAGCATTAAAGGAGAAGCCTACCCAAAACTATCATGACACTTGCATTTGTGCAGTGATGGAAGAACATATTTTAGTGATGTAAAGCCTTGGTGGTTTTGGAGTATCTAAAATCATACTTTCAGTGTCTGTACAGTCACAGGGATCTGCAAGTAGTAGTTAAAACTACACGCCTTTACTCACTATGAACAACTAACACTGTGCATGCAGCTATGACTTTAAGGAACTCAGAAGGTTGCTTTCTTAAACAAATAATGTTTTTCAAAATGATTTAAATGCAAAGCAATAGTTAAAAAAGCTAAACTGTAGTGAAGTGGTTAGCACTTTAATAAAGAGGGTCACAGCTCTTATGTGTAGAGTTTGCATGTTCTCCCTGTGTATTATGAATGAAAAATAGCTAAATAGAGCTGTATGTTAAGCATGGAGGTAATAGATAAAGTAAAAAAAAATTGCAAAATTGTAAGTACTGTATGGTCAGTATCAGTCAATTGCTGACTAATTAAATTAAGAATAAATACAATAAAATAAATAGCTAAAATAAATAAATAAATAAATAAACAACAGTGTATGTTCAGTATCTGTCATTTACAATGCTGACAATTTAAGTGAAGAAAATATGTAAATAAAACAAATAATTAGTAAATAAGTACTGTTGCATGTGCCATAAACTAGCGATGCAGTCATTTTGTGTTTGTGTTGTCACTTGTCACTTATATTGGACAAGCAGAAGGAAAATTGCACCAAAATACAAAAAACATATCTATTTAAAAGTATGTACAGTAACAACATTCTGTCTGTGGATAGATTGTAGTCCAGGTTACAGACGACCTCTTGTCCAGAGCCTCCATGACGGTGGTGAACAGCAGACCTACACTGACCATCAACACCTCCACTGCCCGGGAACACTGGTTGGAAGGCATGCTGAGGCATGAGATTGGTGGGTACAGTAGCTCCCATACAGGGTTTGTATTTTATGGAAAATCCTTTCAATGAAGTTATCAGAATACATTAACCTCTCAAATCACGAGTCTGATTGGCTGTCAAGCATTTGCTTAAAGACTTATCTTATATCTTAGCCCATTTCATAGATTTAACCAGTGTTGCTACACTAAAGTTGACTTGAATTTGAACTTAAATACCAATCCACCAGGCACACATTATTTCCGTGGCATCAACAACTGCCACCAGCCATGGAGCAGCAGCGTGGGCAGGAAGAAGCACAACCTAAAACCCATGAACCCAACAGAAGAGGGTCTAGCAAGCATCCACAGTGTCCTGTTCAGGAAAGACCCCACTCTGTGGCGCGCAGCGCTGCTCTACTACACTGTCTACCAGGCCAGCCGCATGTCCTTCTCTCAGCTCTTCCACAGTCTGGGATGCTTTGTTCAGGATCCCAACACCCGCTGGGACTACTGCGTCCGTGCCAAGAGGGGCCAGATCGATACAGCACAGCCAGGTCACTATGTCACTAGATAGACATTCCAATACAGTTTGTCTTAACCAGAATATCGATTCGAATATTAGCCTTTTAAAATTCATACCTTGCAGGGTGCTTCAGTAAAGATCAGGTCTACCTAGATGGAATCCTGAAGATCCTGAGATACAGAGACAAGATCAACTTCCCACTACTGATGGCTCTCGGAAAGGTGAGGCAGCTCAACTATCTTCATAAGTCAAATTACTGATTCACAAAGCAGCAGCTACAGTGAATAACCACTTCCTGGATTGTCCACTGGTGAGAGTATTTTTATTAAATGTTTCTGTGCTGTCATTCACAACCTGACTCAACATGGTGGCTGATCCATTCTGCCTTTACTCATTTAGTCCCTGCTGAATCCAAATGTCCACCTTTTGGATTTACAAGACTCAGGACTAGTGGGTCGAGCCAGTGTGGCCCCTCTAAATGGACAAAGTTTTACATGCTTAGTTTCAAGTTTCTGTACCTTGCCTCAAAGAGACCAAAACAAATTAATTAGTATGACATTCAACTTCCATATATTCTCCAACACTTATCCACATCCTGGCCTCAGTGGCAGCAGGCAAAGCAAGTTAGCTGCTTTTACTTCAATGTGAAGTAAAAGCACTTGCAGATGCTTAAGTCAGAATATAAAAATAAGAACTTCCCTTTAAGACTTGTCTTTTTCCTTGCCATAACAGTCTGGTTCAGTGTCTGCATTACTGGTGACATCATAGCAAACCATCAGTAGCTCTCACACTCTCACACTCACTCCTGAACAAACCCAACCCGAAGCCCAAAACCCACACCAGCCTACAAAGTGGCAAATACATAATATGTAAAATTGTTTCCCTTAACTTAAATGTTTTCAGCTGCAATATGCAACATTGATGATGTTTTTTCTGGATGCTGACAGTGTCTGGTAGGAACGTACATAAATTCTTTATCTGACTTCCCGCTCAGTTATATTAAAAGCCATTACTGTACCTTCCTTGATTTTCCAGTTAGTGGCATCATGTTACTAATGATATCTAATATCTCGTAAAGCTTCTACAGCACCAGCACTGTAGTACAAAGTAAAAGCAAAGCAATATAATTTGAGACATTCAGTCTCATAATATAAAAGTTTATCTATACAGAATGGGTACTGTTCAAACGGTAGAAAGTATTAGCATTCAACTCAAAACT
>CAFUXE010000769.1:154023-164498 GCA_903364295.1 Serranus cabrilla | reverse complement strand
CAACCCGCCTCAGCTCACCCCTGCTCCACCTCTACGGCCCTCTTTTGTATTAGAGTGGGGAGGACGGAGCTCAAGAATGTGATGGCCTGAGCAACGAATGACACCCATTTCACGCTCCATTTCAGCTCTTCGGAAAGCTCTTGGTTAGGTCCCTGAGTACATCCATATTTTATAGCTGCTAGACAAGATATAAACTAGATATAGAAACAAACATTGGGAAGTCTATTTTAAAGGTATTTTCAAACAATTTTAGGGATTTAAATATATTTTGCAGTTAAAAAACTGTTATTTTACCATTTATTGTCTTTATTAATGCATAAATTACTTTTGTGCACAATAAGCTGCTAATTCAGGGCCAGATCAACTTGATTTGAGGGTTCAGGGGCAAAACTGTTTTAATAGGAACCAATGGAATTGGATCTGAGTACCACATTGGTTTTGGTCTTTTATGGGATTCATTGACAATAACAAAACTATATAATAACTCCAGCCTATTTAAGATGTTTTAGAAAAAGGGATCCAGTTTTAAAAATGTGGCTATTCACAATCTGCCTCGTTTGTGACAAACAAAGGTACAACAGGCAAACAAAAGATGTTTGATTCCCGCTTCTTTTTCCAGGTTCAGTTTGTCCGTGCAGAGGTATACAATATCTTGGATCAGATGCAACATAAAGCAGTTTATCTGTCAAGACTTTTTTTCAATGAAACAGTGTCAAGTGTGCAGCAGCTGCATGTCTATGAGGGAAATATATTGTTGTCACAGCAAAAAAAAGGTAGACGTATAACACTCAACAGAGACATGTCTTCCCAGAAAGAGTCTCCTTACTGTGAACACTTTGAGTGAAACTGCAAGTAAGTGAAAGTGAAACTACTTTTTTTTTCAAAGAAATTATGTGTTATTTGTTTCAACTGAAACAAAACAATCAAGAATGCAAGTTTTAGTAATATGTTTAAATTAAACCTAGGTCTGCCATACTAGTCTACTTGCAGTAAAAACACTGTCAATGTTGGAATTTGAGAGCATTTAACATATAAAGTAATGTTTCATCATGCTGAAACCAGTGCTTTATTCTATTATCATGCACACAGTCAGGTCGTGTTGACACAACAGACACACAAGTGGCACCAGCCAAACTGGATCCTCAACATTTCCTCAGGGCAAATTTCATGTCTTTGAAACTGTCAAACAGCTGAGAAAATCTGAAAGTCTTCCTGAGGGAGGTTGGCCTGCTGTGCTAAATGCTATCTGCCAACATGTTATTGTAATGTGAAGGAGGGGCCTTTACAGCCCAATAAACATTATCTGTTTACTTTTTAAATGATTTTCCAGACCAAGAGTCAGCGCAATAAAAAGTTAAGATATTTCTGACAGGCACCACTGCTCTCCCTCATGCTTTCATTTGGCTCTATGGAGTCACTGCTGAGTGAGGAAAGCATTTGGATAAACGTCTTTTACAAATGGCCTCCACACATAAAGAAAGTCTTCATTAGTAATAAGGAGGAAATCAAATAAATTCCCCAAATCCTGCTCATTGACGAACACGATCTTTCAGAGCTCAATCTGAGCAATTTATTATATTAGAGTTAAAGGAGAAGTGCTGCTTGAGTTACACAAGGCATTATTCTAATGCGCACACACACACACACACACACACACACACACCCTCAGCTCAGTCTCCAGAACCATATGCTTAACTGATTCAGTGTGGTGCAACACAGTTAAATGAAGTTGGTGGCAATGCTTTGACCTCACTCACCCCTAACCTACTAATCCAAAATAATCCACACAGAAAATCACATTGCATAAGAGTCTTTTCTATTAGTGAAGTGCTGCTGCTTCTGCTGCTGCTGGGCATTGCAAACTCTGTTACCACTCCAAACTGACTCACAGTCACTTTGCTCAGTGACTAGCAACAGCATCATATGCAATGAAATCAGCAACTGTGAAGGAGAACATCGAGGAGTTACAACACAAATCATCTGTATGGATTTACACGTCATGATGCGTGAAGGTTGTGAAGCCGTCAAGGGCAGAGTCAGCCCTGCACGCCAGCCTTCAGGTCATAATGGAGAGATGACAGAATATCATTCACTTCTATGGCAGGTTTTACATCGCCTGACAGCAGACAGAATTGTGCTGTCGACTCTTACACTCGGTTTCCATCTTCAGTCCGACATTGTCTCTATTTGAAGCTATTTCCATGGGGTAGGAGGCTTCCGACAAGTCTCATCACTATGCCATAACATATTGGTTCCTTGGACAATGATAAGATACTTGATGGTATCACAAAGTTTGTCAGGGGCCTGCAATGAAATATCACTTGCCCATTTAACACCATCACTTACATTTATATCAACTGATTTGGCATTTTATTACTCACGCATTTAAATGAACAACAATCTATTTCAAAAAGAATAAATATAAAGTAGGAATACAATATTTTCACTTCAGTGTATCGTATCGTTTACTGGGATTTATCCCAGTATGCCAGATGGTCAGTACGCCACTGAAGCGAAGAAAAAAAAAAAAAACGTGTATTCCGAATTTTACCACGAGGTTTCGCACTTATCTCAGTAGCTGTTTGAAGCTGGTTCAGTTTCTTCACGGTCTTTTTCTTTCTGGTGACTGCAGAGCACGGGCATAGAGTGAAAGGATAGCGTCGTTCTCCCAGACAAATAAAAAATACCACTTGGTGTAAAACTAATGGAGTAAAGCTCCTACACAGGATGGGATTAGCTAAGTCGACAAATTGACCCAACACCACATTACAATCGATTTGACTAGCTTATCGTTAGTCAAGGCACAAACGCTGAAATGTGTCAACCTATGGAGCAAATATGCTCAAGCATGTGACTTTAAATTGTGGTCGTGGTGCCAATCTCTTTACATAAGGACACTAAAAGTACAGAATGTTGATTATTTCCAGTCCAGGTGTTGGCTTTCAGCCATAATGAACCAAGTTAAATACAAATATACCAGAGTATGTTTGAACAGCACCACAAGCTACTTGAAGGTTTGAGAAACGAGTATTCGAAATATCATCAAGGGACATTTCAAACTGCTGATCTCACTGATACAAACAACTGAGATGTGCTCTCTCCATTCAGCTGATAATGCATTATTATTGATAAATGCTGACAAAAAAACAGTAGGCATTGCATTGTACCAGGACCTGGATTTGAGCTTGCTTTGCCACATTTTGAACTCGTTCTAGGTATGTAAAGCTTAATTCCTAACACGTTCACTCCCCCATCACTGTGCCTGGAATTAGAATCAATTAAAGCAGCTGCCGATGCATATTCAGAAGGTACAGCTTGTACAGTAGCTGAAGAATAAAGGTGCACTGAGGTGAAAATGGATGTGGATGCGTGGAAAGCTCAGTTATTATTATCATACTGCATGTGGATTTGATGCATGTAAAAAGGGAATGAGTTTTCTTTTTACACAACACACTGCTTTGTAAGCAGCTTTTGACCTTTCCAGCAAATCGCACATCAAATCCTACGAAACTAAAACCTGCTAGTCTAGAGGTTGTTATTCCCGACCCACATTACAAGAGTGTTTGACAGAACAAACTGAACAATACTGACAATTTGACAGCCTCAGCAGGGCTAAAAATGTGATTGTCTGAAAAATATACATTTTTGTGTAAATTCTGGAAGATGAGTGGATATCTTATGAGGTGTGGACATTAACAGCGTGTCTCCTTGGTTAAAGTCCCTCCTTCTCACACAGCCTTTATCACTCTTTGTACTACATCACCTAATATACTTCTTTTCTCCCATTACTACAGCAACTAAAGGTTACCACCAAATAACACATGTAAATATGGGTCATGATAAGCTGCTTGCACAGACAACCAATAGGACGTTTTTGGGGGTCAGGACAGTCTGGTATAAGAACATGAGTGATGCCACACACATTCCAGTCCACTGGACAGTAGGTGGTGGTAACACACAAAGACATGTATTAATGCTGCAACAAAGACAAGCGTGCAGCATTCAAAATAGGCTTTGCAAATGAGGAAGTAAATCCATAGCATGTCCTAGTTCACCTTTATGGCTTATCAGTGGACAAGAGTTAACTTCTGCTACATCAACCCTTAAAAATGACCTTACAACTACTTGGAGGTTTGTGTTTGGAATGCACTATCGGCCAAGTCAACTATTGGTGTGGAATAAAAAGAAAATAATAAGCTCAGGTGCTAGCTTTGCCATGCCGTACCATTTTTTGCGCCACTCACGGCCCACTCTGAATCAATACAAGGCTGTGGTCCATTTCCGCAGGTGCCTATAGGGTTTTTGCATTTTGATGGTGTTAAAAAAGTTCAAAGACAGCAAAGTAGCATGAAGTCAATAGCTACAAATTTGCAACTTCACAGCACAACCAAAATGAGTGAGCAGTTTCAGTCTGTAAAGCTGACCTATGCTACATTCAGACCACTTTATTTACAGTGTCCAGAGATGATGAAAGAGCCAAAGCCATATCAAATGCAAATGGCACAGCAGCTATTTACATAACAATACAGTTAAAGTCTATTTACACATTGACCATCAGTAGTCCTTATTCCAGTTTTCTACAGCTTGACCATGCTGTCCCACCCAACTGAACAGCCCCACATTACATAACACTAAGAGCTGGAGCAGAAACTCTGTCGCTCTCGTAATCAGTCCGCAGATCCTGTTTTCAGAACAAACAGGCCTGCAGTCACAGAGACAATGCCCCTTTCCCCTCCTGTAGGTGTGATCACTGTGCACAATGAAAGAAACTTTCACAGAAAGCCTGCTTCACTCCCGCTGGCCGAGATCCTGATCCTCCCGTTTTCCACTGGCAGGGATTCAATCCCAGCACACCCTGAGCTGACCCGAGCTTCAGCCGTGTCATGACAAGACATGAAGGATAACGCTGAGTCAGTGATGCACCCTGTGCTTTTAATTGTACTTCCAAGTCTCCAGAGGTCAGCAGAATTTGCTGTGTCTATAGGAGATGATCCTGATGCAAACAACACAAAGAGATGAAAATAAGCACAGGCACACAGAAGTGCAAAAATACAGACTTAGGTTCCAGACACACACCGTGACATAGAGCCTAATCTGTCAGTGTCACCGTGACAACAGAGCCTGTCGTCGATGCGGTGAAGCTCTTGGCTCCATATCTACTGCTGCTGTGCAGACATAAACACAACACGATGAAGCCAAATAGAGAGTCTGCTCCAGCGTTTGTCAGATTAAAGCAAATCTGAGGGCAGACACAAGGTTGCATAAGAAGTGGCGAGCGCCAGCAGCACGGACGACCTTGAACATAAATAATGCCTCTCTGGATTTTCAAGCCCTGAATGAGGAAAGGGCTTCAGGCTGCAGTTCAACACACATTTAAAGAGCACACCACCTGATGGGCTGCTGACTGTAAAGATAAATGCACTTCTGTGTTTCTGGGGGAGATGACTTCATATCACTGTGGTTATATAATAATTGCCACGGTGGTTTTCGAGGCTTCTGTGCAAGGAAGAAATAGTTCTTCTGTCTACGATCTACGGCCTTATACACTCACAGGCCACTTCTTTCTCCCATCTTCTGTTAATGCAAATATCTAATCAGCCAATCACACGGCAGCAACTCAATACATTATGGCATGCAAACATGGTGAAGACGAGCTGCTGACAGTCAAAGTGAGCATCAGAATGGAGAGGAAAGGTGATTTAAGGGACTTTGAATGTAACATGGTTGTTGGTCTGAGTATTTCACAAACTGCTGATCTACTGGAATTTCCACACACAACCATCTCTAGGGTTTACAGAGAATGGTCTGAAAAAGAGAAAATGCCAAATTGCCTTGTTGATACCAGAGGTCAGAGGAGAATGGCCAGACTAGTTTTCGATGATAGAAAGGCAACAGTAACTCAAGTAACTGCTCGTTACAACCAAGGTATGCAGAAGATCTCTGAACACACAACACGTCCAACCTTTATTAGGTCCACACTTACGTTGTTGGTGAGTGTATATGGCTGCTGTCAGGAGAAAATCTTTTGCATCCAATATATGAAATAAAATCGATTTGCGACGGGTATAAGATGACCGTGCCTGCAAAAAATGCCATGTGTTCTAAAACTGGGGAAAAGGTAAGCTGACTGTACAGCGCTCATGTGAGGAGGGCCTACAAAGACGGTAAGGGCTGTGGATGCAGCGAGGCCCCTATATAGAATGCTGGAGTGCAGGGTCCAGACTTCTGTGCTACACCCCTGCTCCTAAAGCAATTCATCTTTTGTTTCACTCCCACTAATTAAAGCCTACTTGCATTTTGCTTACTACTGACCATAGAGAGTCAGTTTGATTTGCTGCTGCAGGAGACAAACAAGCCCGAATCCGCTTTGTTTAGCAAAAGAAATAGGGTTGGGAGCACTGTATTGGCCTGAGTGACTCTTGGCTGGCAGAGCTTGCTGGGCAATGCCCCTAACTCACTGTCCACCCACAATAAAATGCTGCGCCAATGGAAATTTCCACATGAGCACCCAACACCCTGCGTCAGCTCAGCACACACCTCCTTTGCATCACCCCATCCTCATGACCTCAGCACCCACACTGGCCTCAATGTCACTGGATTCCTTTATGAATCGAGGTTGTCTCTGTGAGATCGAAGAAGTGTTCACGAACGTCACTGAAAATGTGAACATGTTTATGTTTGAGTCTCTGGTAGTTCTGTGATGGGATTAAAAGAGTGTGCGAGGCTGCCGCCAAACTGCCATAATCCAGGCCTACTGTACAGACCACAGATGTTGGGTACATCATCTGGACAGCTGCACTTGGCTCGTGTCTGCTGCTGTCAACACATTTTCAAGCAGAGATGTGCACAGTCTCAGCCATGCTAAGCCTGGGAGTGGCTCTGCTGCGGCTCAAAATGTATTTTGTGAAATCAAAGAATGAAAGGAGCTTTGTGTGGAATCTCTTGCGCAATACTAGTTTCAAATGATTTGCTTCCTTGCTGTAATTATGGTAAACAAGTGACATCATGGTTAATAAATACAGGCCTTTAAGACTTGCCAGCAGCATTCTTAGTGTTTGTTTCTGGTTCAGCATTTTGGGAGATGTGCTTTTTTGCCGTCTTCCCGAGAGTAAAACAAACATCAACATCACTCTACAGTCTAGTTTCTGAGTGTGGAGCTTCGTATAAAGTTTTTAAATTGGTGAGCTATTTCTTTAAGACTATACTTCCCCGAGCCATCCTAAGCACTATGGAGAGAGACAGACATACTATTCAACAGGCCTTTGCTTCAGGGGACATTTCAAGCAAGCTCTAATCAGGAAGAAACTCCTCTATGTTTCTCCACAAAGGTTTAACAGACAGTACAGCGGGAAAAACACCAACTTTATGACAACGTTATCAAAATTATTAGAAACATACAATCTTTATACATCACACATTACCAAAAACATGTTTGGTGCACTGAAAAAAAAACTTACGAATCCACCTGAACATGTATGTTGTCCAAACTGTGTTTTTGGCATGTTGTGTTTACTTTTTACAACCACACCTAAGTTCCATCTTTTATGGCTTTATGGTGCATACATGAGCCAAAAGTAACCAAACCTGACCTGCACTGACATGCATCATTATTATTTTCATGCTGAGCTTTCTACTGAATCAACAGTTCAATCAGAAGATAATGCTGCATGGTTCAAAGTCTCACTTTGTCCAACTCATAAACTAATAATAAAAAATAATGGACATTGTCACTATGACAATACCCAGTGGTTTGTTGACTTCTGTTTTGAGCCTTGAGTTCAGTATCTGGCTAGAGCCATCTTGGTTTTTTGCAACAAGCTCATACACGGAACAGACCGGGAGCTATGCTACCAGCTAATGCTAGCACTTTCTAGTTAGCTAGGCAAGCAAGGAGGCTCCATTTTTCAAAATGATTAACCAACTACTTGGAATGTCTTTTAAATCCAACCAAACACTGAACTGTTTTTAAGCAAACAACATGTTCCAGATACTTTGATGAAGTGAAAATACAGGAAAAGAAGACAAAAAGGCTAAATGTAGCATAGCAGCAACCTGTGAATCAACAGGTAGCCTGCCTTTTAGCATGCCTCCTCTATGGTGTATTTTACTCTCAATAGTACCATAATTTACAAAAAATAACATAATGCTGTATCAAACCAGCAATTGCGACTTTAATTAAAATTCAACAGTTTGGCTTTTGACAGAGAACAAACCACAGTCCCACTGCTTTACAAAATAAACTATGAAATGCAGCCATCCAGCCGTACTCTCAGTGCTTGTGTGATACAAGCAGATCTGATTAGAGTAATATGATTAACAAGACAGCGATGATAGCAGCAGCCATCTGTACGCCTGTCACTCAAAGACCAGCAATATCATGAGTAACGTATTATCACATCATTATATAATTCGTTTTAGTGGCTCTCTGCTGTGAACACACCAGGCTGGGCTATCTTCTGTTAGCCACCTCTGCTAACAACATGAAGGAACAGTGGAGATATGAAATATGAAAGGCTTTTCATCTCCCTGTGGGTCTGGATTTCAGTAAATATAATAGCTATAGATTATGTTCTGCACTCGTGTACATGATTAGATATCCTGCATGCTGTCAGAATGATAACCGATCTCTATAGATGCACAACTGAGTTATCAGAAAGGAAATAAACCCTAACACAAACGTGAAGAGAGCACTGCTATGAGACTGCTTTGGCTAACTCGATAACGGTGCAGATCTCTGTCTTCCTTTTACACTCTGTAGCTTTTAATAGCAACTCCCAGCTTCGTGTGTGATGTCAACCATCCATCCCCTACGATCATCAGCCCTGTCAGCAGGGTTATGGGTCGACTACAGACACGGCTCCACTGAAAACAAACCCTGGTGACTGGTGACATTGTGAGAAAAATTAAAAACAACCTTGCGTAACCTCGTGGTTTTAAAGTTCAGCTTGTTCAGGTCAGTAAACCGTTCCACCCGCATGATCATGAAAATCATGTTTCAGTGAGAACAAATCACCTGTGTTCACAGTAACGACAGGTAGCTAAACATTTTGAATTGACATCAGAAGATTTTCAAGCACTTTTTTCCCATGGGCCACCAAGCCCCAACACTTGGTGGCCAAAGAACATTTTTGGTGGCCTAAATGTAAACAAAACAAAATGGAAAGGAGATGTAATACAACTTAAATCAGCCTTTACACATATCAGTATCTAGACACGTGTAACGTTGTATTGATAAAGGCTTGCATTGTGGGGGTTCATTTAAATGTGACCTTTATTTAAAAAGTTGATCTCATTAAAATATGCAGTCACATTCTCAAGAGAGACATAATAAAACTTAGAGACCACAGGGGATATTTGGTGTACTTTCCTGTAACTGTGAAATTATTTAATCCTATTGCACTTTTATACTTATAGTGTTTATTTGTCATTTTTAGCGCAATATTTACAATTTAACTGTATTTTATCCTCTCTGATTTTAGTTACTGTTTACACTGTATTTGGACACTGCACTTTAAATAACTATCTGCAATATGTTGTTCCTTCTTTTTAATGTTCTCTGGCTGTGTTTTCTGTTTTTCCCCTTGAACCGTGAGGAACAACATTTTGTTCACCTGTAGTACACTACGTGTACTGCGGCTGGATGACAATAAACTGACTTTGATGTTGACTTGACACAGAGAAACCTTTTGTGGCCACAGGCCATCAGGCCGTGGTTATTGCCCCACCCTGTGTGGAGACCATTATTGAAGAGTTAGAATAATCAGGTTGGCTTGCCGCTACTAACAACACATTCAAAATTTCGGGCTGGAAGTGCTGCAGATTGTTATTTTCCTCTCCTCTCTGTATGTTGATGAGGCACATTTTTAAAGCCCTAGGATATGTGGGAATTTTTCACTCTGAGCACGTCTTTCCATTATGTAATCATAACACCTCTCTAAGTTCCCCCTTACGTTTTGTCTGTACTCACACTAACGTCCCTAAACAGTTTATGGTGCTAGGGGGAGTTATGTGGAGGAACTATTTCTTGATGACAAAATAGTTTATCCAGCCGGCCAGTTCTTCAGTGCTGAAATACAAAAGCAATTATAGATAACTCTCAGTGAGCTTTTGTTCTCTGCACAGGTACAACAGACTTTTAGATTTACTTTGGGATGATGTGCGCAGTCATGGCACCGACCTAGTTCTAGCAACCTGGCCCCCCTTTCTGCAAATCCACAAATTGTCATGTGTCTGTACAGATACAACAAACAAGTTACAACATGTTAATAAGAGAGAGTTTTCGACACAGGAAGGCTGGCAATTGTGCCCTGTTTACAGCCTCTATGCTAAGCTAAGCTAACAACAGTGTCCTGACTCTGTACACCAGGGGTGTCAAACTGATCCAGCAAAGGGCTGAGTGGCTGCAGGTTTTTGTTCCAACCAAGAAGAAACACACCTGAATCCAATCATTCAATCACCTCAGCTGATTAATTATC
>CAFUXE010000769.1:136463-153631 GCA_903364295.1 Serranus cabrilla | reverse complement strand
TTATCAGTATCACCTGTGCTCCTGCTTGGTTGGAACAGAAACCTGCAGCCACTCGGCCCTTTACTGGATCAGTTTGACACCCCTGCTGTACACAAACATGAGCCTTTAGATCCTCTCTGATCTGACTCAGGAAACAGCGAATACATCTTCTCAAAATGTCAAGCTATTCCCTTTACTTGTTCAAAGCAATAAAATCAAGTACCAGTTTTAAATGTTATCAGCCTATTATATGGCAGTTGTTATCTCCACCACTATAATTCTTGAGAAAGAGCAAACACAAAAGGACCTACCCTCGTGTTTTAACATGTGGCTAAGTTGTAAATTGAAACAAAACTACGTGGTTATGTTTAAGAAAGGATCATGGTTTGGGTTGAAATAAGAAAGTCTGTTACGTCTAACAACATTGAACCTCGCTGATGTGATCCAGCTAACTGCCCACTGAGACAGTTAGGAGATAAAGTAAGGCCACACCAACTCTATGCTCCCGATGACAAACTGATAGCGAGCATTTACTGAGCTGATATCACTTGAGGCTGGTAACAAAAGCCAAGTCAGGGGAGTGCACACTGCAAGCTCATGTTTACCAGGCTGGCTCATCCATAATGACTCATGCATAAGGAAATCAAAGAGGCCAGTGTTCTTCGGACAGATCACTTCCTCATTGCTGTCCTGTAACTCAGTTTCATGTTGTGATACTTCCTGTGTGCAGTCAGGTAGGCGGATAGAAAACTGGAAGAAGAGAAGCTGTCACACTGCGTGGATGTTCTCTCTCACAACCGTTTGGAGCGGACAAAGAGGATGGATGCTGTTGTTGCATAAAATTATTGCCTCATGCAGCTTGGAAGTTGCACGGTACTGCAAGAACACATTACACACCACAATGTTTCAAAACTAAGACAGCCAAATTATTCTCCTTGCCATACAAGGAAAGAAGCACAGACCGATGTAGCACAGAAAGCCAAACGTTCCCGCAGAAAAAGAGGATCCCTGGAGTAGATTCGACAGGCTTTTCACCACTGCACTCACTTGATTGCTGCGAATCAAGTGAGTCAACACACATTTACACCTTGATCCATATTCACCCCGCTGTTAAGAGCTTATGCCGGCTCTTTCACTTCCCCTCAGCCCAGTGTGTGAGGCGGACTAAAGGCTGACTGATTACTAACATCAGCAGGCTGTGGTGGCTGAGCACAGTTTGCTGTGTAACCTCTGGTAAGCAGGAGTTCATTGAACTCTAGTAGCTCTCTGCTTGTGCCTGGAGGAAAGCCAGGAAGTGTGTAAACTCAGCCTGGATCTTGTGATTGCTCACACAGTGGAGCCCAAGCACTGCGCAAACACACCGACTCTCTTCCACAGCCTCCTCCTCCTCCTCCATTACAATGATCCCTACGATATCACCATTAGGGTTGTTATCCATGGCTTGGGAACACAGGAAGCATAAGTGAGGGAAGTTACGAGAGGGTGGGTGGGTTCGGTGGGACCTGGGAAGGGAGGAATATCTAGGATGGCGCCAAAGGTAATCAGACTGTGTTATTAAAACACATGACAGATGTTTGTCATGTGAGGCTCCAGGCTTTACCTAAGGCAGTTTGCACTGGGTGTGGTGGCGCTTATGCATGGCTTAATAAACATGGGTGATTGCAATCCTCGTATAAAAAAAAAATTAAGCCTAACCACACCAAAAAAAGTTATTGTTGAACCGTCTAAAAGAATCTGGAAATTTTTTATAACTCTCCAAAACAACGCATCGATTATGTCCACCTCATGCAGTGTAGTAGTAACGTGTAATATGTTGCTGAATCCCAGGACTGCAGATCTGTAGAATTGCTTTGCATTAACTTTCACCATCCATGACAGGACTGCAGTCAGTGGTGGAATGTATCATTTAGTCGTACTGTTCTTCAGTATAATTTTGAGACACTTGTGCTTTGCTTGAGTATTCACATTTTACGTAACTTTATACTTCTACTCCACTACATTTTGAGGCAATTATTGTACTTCTTACACCACTACATTTAGCTGACAGCTTTAGTTACTTTTCAACTTAAAAAAACATGATCAACTTAAAGTGATTAGACTTTTTTTTTTTATAACCTCATACCAGTATATTAAGGAGATAAAATGAGCCCTTCCTTAAAAAATAATGAAAATGCTGCTTAAGTAACTGCATCAATTTTAATCATCGAATAATATGTTTTGAATATATAAATTAATCTGCATAAAGAGTATTTTTAACTTCTGATATGTACATTGCGATGCTGGTACTTTTGTACTTACTAAATTAAGTAGTGAATGCAGGTAATTTACTTGTAGTGCAGTAATTGAAAAAAGTGCAGATCTGAATACTCTTTCCACAACTGACTGCACATACAAAATGGTTTGAAGTTTCAACTATCATAAAGTGTTTTTAAACTGAAAAAAACCCCCTTTTGTCTTCTTTCATTTAAAGATCTCTGTAGCTAAGAATAAGAATAATATGTAACACCATCTATTGTATTATTGTGAAATCATGATATTTCCTAAGATGGTTATCCTACCGTGACAAAGGTCTTTAGTCCTGTTCCATGAAGTGTATTTAAGCAAAGTAACATTAAAATGACTGATTTTCAGATAGATTTAGCCTCTCTATAGGACAGAGAACAGAATTTCATGGTTCTAGGACATGTCATATGCTGGCTGCATTGCAGAGGATACTGATTTCACTGGCAGTGACAACATGTGCTGCATGAATGCTCCGTCATACCAAGCAGGTCAGGGCTCAACAGCCAAGGAGGTACTGCACAGCTCCAGGCACTTCAACTTGCAAACTGACGGTGAGAATAAGAAGGTCTGATCACACCCTCATAAGTAAAGGTGTATTTCCAAAAAAACAATTGTGGAAACATGGTGACCACATGGGAAGAACAAAGTAACTATATTTTATGGCATATCATGCTGAGTAATCTCAGGCCTGAGCCAATACAGATCTTTCAGACGAGGTGTGCCGAGCAGCTTGTTATCAAGCAAATACATGTAGAATCCCATTGAATTAATCTCGTTATTCATTGACTGTGGGACCCGACAGTGAAACACTGAGAGTTTATCAGTGCAGATTAACCTGGATTCACAGAGGCCTGTTTTTCTGCTATCTGCACACACGTTGCACTCAGGGCAAAGGAGCACGGTCACTTTAACTCCACAAAAGACTGGGGAGCTTTTTTTTTTTAATACAAGTGAGACCTTGTAAAAAAAATCATGTGAATCACAGAATCAGAGATGTTGCATCAGATCCAAAGCTTGTCCTTGTTTGGCGCAGAAACCTGTTTTTCTAGAGCTGGACTTTTGCTTCGTGGGGAACTTGTCATAGAAATATGACTGTTTTATAACATTCATGAGCCACCTTTTCCTGCTTTTTGTGTGTATTGGATTAAGTTACACAGACTACATTTCGTCATCAGACAACAGTCACTGGATCTTATGCTCACATGTGGACTATTTACCTGCATTTAACCATAGCCCATTCAAACATATAATGAATCATGGCCACTTGGACTACAAATGATAGAGACTTAACCAGACAAAATTCTCTGGTTTATGCATTCATATGCAGATATCTGTTTATAAAGATTTCAGAAACACTCTCAGAAAGCCTGATCTGGTAATACATTAAAGTGGGAAACACTTGGTAACTTTTGACGTCGAAATTAAGTATACTATTAGTCATATGTATTCATTATTAATTATATAAATATTTGCACTTTAAAAACATTTTTTTTAACAAGGTTGATTAATTTTCTTTGTTTCAGAAATGTCAGTTTTATTTGAACCCTCCAATACTTTCCAATTTTAAAAAATGTTTTTAAAGGTAAACCTTTTTGAAGAATAAACCTGTCAGTTGGTCCCCTGAGTGCTATGTGGTGGAATCAGCTGGGCCCCATGGTAGCTATAACATGATAAAGTCCCATACAAGGTGCCCAGCAGATGCCCTTTTTATAATTTTCGCCATTTTCAAAATCTTTTAAAATGGTCTTAAATCTAGATTGTGTCACACAGGACCACTGGCTGGTAATATGTGATACTTTAGTGGTGCAAATTCATCAATAAATTAGCAATTAATGTTATGAAATACCTGACTGAAATGCAGTGAACCTTTTTGGGCAACTAGGAATTTGAGCTTCCTCTTAAGTTCTTTAACACATGACTTTGCCTGTGGTGAGCCCATGTGATGCCCGTTTCCCTCTCACTTACTAACTTCCACTTCTAGTGGGAGACGGTTTACTTTAGTTCATATGAAGAATTTGTAGTTTTGGGTCATCACTCTATCAGTTTACAGCACCTGTCAGGAATGCATGAAAAAGCACACTGATTTTGCACAAATTTGGCTTCTAGACGGCACTTCTGTCCCACAGTTGGTACTGAAATAAGGCATGAGTGCCAGAAATGGACCAAGAACGAAACCATTTTAAAGATGAAAAGCACTATGTTTTGCCAACCTCAAAGTCTTGTCAGTTAATTTAATGATGTTTAGATGTGCACTGAGGAACACTGTATATGCACTGCAAAATGAAGTCTGTCTCTGCATATCATTTCATATTTGTAATGAACTTTTGAGATTGTTTTTTTTGGAGCATTGCCTCACCTCTGCTCTTAATTGCTTCATTATAAGAAGATGTGTGGCATCTGTCAATCAACTTTACATGTCATGACACAGTAAACTCTGTTAATCCAGGTAAGCTCTGGATGTTTTACTCACTCGTTCTCCAGAAGGGTCATGCACACCACCTCTTTGACCCCCGGGTTGTTAGCCTTATCGCAGGAGAGGCCCTGCAGGCTCCAAGTGGCCAGGCGCACCACGGGCTTCCCGTCCCGCAGGCCGGAGGGGGGCTCCACGTTGGGCCGCACAGAGATGATCTGGGTAGGTCCTCCGGGCGGGAGGTCCAGGTCGTCGCTTCTTAGACTGAATGAAGTCGGACTGGGGTGAGATTTGGTGGTGCAGGTCAGCCCTCCATTGGTGTTGGTGGACGGTGCCCTGGAGCGCTCCACGAACACCTGGAAGCGGATTTTGTCCAGGAGGGAACTGTTGATGTGGTTGACCCTCACCAGGTCTTCGATGCTTTTGAACGGGCCGTGCTCCGCACGATAGGCCACGATGTTCTTGGCTATTTTCTCCGTGATGCCTCGGATGCTCATGAGCTGCGCCGGGGTGGCCGTGTTGATGTTCATTCCGGTGCAGGACTGGTGATCCAGGTCTTTGCGCAGGGAGGACGGGGAGTGCTGGGACGAGCTGGTCCTGCTGGAGACGCATATTTCCAGTTTGATCACCTCCAGTTTGGTGGCCCCGATACCGCTCACCAGAGCAAGGTCCTCCACCTTTTTAAACCCCCCGATACAGTCCCGGTACTCCACAATATTCTGCGCGACAGTGCGGTTGACCCCCGGCAGAGTCATGAGTTCCTCCTCTGTGGCTGTGTTGATGTTGAGTCGCTCCTGGTTCACCAGGATGTGGCCAAAGTTACATGCAGCGCTGAATTTGCGCTTGCCGCAGCTGAAGTCTGTGGGGTCCTTGGGGATGGAGCGGTGGCAGCCCAGACTCCCACCCATGGCTCCAGCAGGTCACCGGGGCTCGGATCAGACAGAGGGCCACGGCAGAGAGAGAACACGCTGAAACACAAGCACCACGGGGAGCAGAGAGATGACAGTCACAGAGATGTACACACCGATACACACTGATACTCTTCCTCTTACATCATACCGCTTTATTAAAAAGGATAATAATCATACGCACCATAAAGGCTAGCAGCTGTCCTCAGTCCTGGCTACATGCTGCATGTAGCCTGTCCCACACCGGTTCAGCGTCTCTCCGCTCTCCGTGCAGCTAAGGCTTGTTCCCGTGTTCTCTGCGGGAGATAAGAACTGAATATACAGGCTTGCTGAGTAAACTTTGTCCTCCAACAGTCCGCTGTGTGACTGCCTGGCCACAGGTCGGCCTCCACACACTCATCTGACAGGGAGACGCCAGCGCTCACATCAATAGAAACCATCGCTCCTGACGTGCGTCAAGTCGCCCGGTTCACTCAGGAAAATACCGGAACACTGGGAATTAGCCTTCAAAATAATAGTGGCCTTATTAAGAAAGTGTACACGAGCCACTTTAATAAAATAATTACCCTATATATACGTGTACACTTGAGGCATATGCTATCAGTTATTGCATTACATTTAATAAAGTTTTAGTCTATGAGAGGCAATAAAGGACACAGCACATATAGCCATATAAACACTATAATTAAATGTGTATATGAATTTTAAAAAATGAAGCAATTACTTAATTATTAATTAATTAAAGAACAAATATAAGGGTAATACATTAAGAACATTATTTCTGTATTTATTGACTGTTGGATTATTTATTTCCAAATGTAGATACTACCAAATGTATTTATTTTTTAATTAATATTTTTCCCACAAATTTATTTCTGTCTACAATAAATTGAGAAAAACTGTCATTTTAATGTTTTTATTGTCATGGCTGCATTTGAATTATTTACTTAATTTTAAATGTATTCTGCAAATTTAAAAAGATTTGTAGGCCTATATCATTGTTTTTCCAATGACCCATCTGGCCTCCAAATCAGACAGTCTTTAAAAGAAAAGAAAACCTCCAAATGTAACAGCCTTTTTTTCATATATCTATATACTTTAATTGTGTTACTTTGTTGCCAGGAGCTGTGTGGTACCCACAACTAAAATTTAAAAAAAGTACCGACCTTTATTTTGAAACCAAACGTGTGGTTTAATTCTTCCTCCATGAGCAGCAGTAGGGGGCGTGGCTAACAGCATGATAGCCAAATGCTTCTGTCACTGGGAAGAGAAGCATTATAACATACATGTACATTTTTATGAAGGTTATATCCACATTTAAATTTGAATTTGAATTAATTTGTATATTATTTGTGGTGTGAGTGTAAAGAACTTCACACTAAATCTCAAGTGTACTTCCTTATAATCTACATGAAGCTTCCCATTTTAAAGAATGTAGAACAGCAGGTCCTCCAGTCACCCACCCATAAATATATTCACTATTTAGATAGAAGATAGGCAATTTAAGGTAATTTATGTCTCTTTTTTTAAACAGTAAATGCAATCACAAAATATAGGGCGAGTGTATAGCAAGTGGTCAAAGCATTCAGTGTTTTACTGTGAAAAGACATAACTAGGCCTACCACTAATTCCTTCTTCTCTGATGCTGCCTGATTAAATTAACATAGCATTATAATTTCAGATAAGACACATGCTTTGGTTTCATTCTTCATGAACAAAACATGTGATTATCCATTGATCTTATGCTTTCCATCTTCTGTTATGCAGATGAAAAACTCTTCATTATTAGATAGAATGGTTTGTTCTTTTCTGGTCACAAATCCAATGGCTTTAAAGGTATTCTTTTGAAATGGAAATAAGAAACAGGATTGCAAAGGGACTTAAGGTTATATGCACCCATTCGCAGACAAATTAATGTGCCCCATTGTCAATTTCAGTGCTAAGAGAACATGATTTCTTTCTAATATATTAATAGTTATTGTAAATAAGCCACACTTGCAATTTTAAGAAGATTTAGGGAAGTAATTGAGAGTATTTTAATGGCAAAAAAAATTCCATGGGTTCTAAAAAAACTCCTGAACTGGCTCATATGATGTAACAGGTGATTGTTGATGGAGTAACATAGGCTCTCTCCTTTTCCTTCTGTTTCCTTCTGCTGCTGTACATCATTAAAAATGTTAGACACTTATTTGCCAGTGCTGGACTTAAAGGGCAACAGGGGATAACCTGAAGGACCTTCTGGGATCTTGATGGAGCTGAGTGGTTCTATGGGCTTATGAGTTCTCTAGGGTTCCATGGGTGCTTGCACAGACTAAAGGGCTAACTGAGGGAATTATTGAAGGGTTCTTGATGGAAGTACATTTTAAATATTAATAAAGAAAATGTATAAGAAGGTTCAAAAAGCCTCCTTTCAGGGGTTCTTATGAGGGTTCTATGTGTTATTGAAACTGCTTTAAGAAGATTGGGAGGGTTGCTATAGGTTCACAGAAGTGAGGTTCAGAAAGGTTCAGAAAAGGTTTTTCGAGGAACCCTGTGGCTCCTGGGGCTTTTGGTATGATTCCAGTAGTTCTTGGTACACTAACATAGATTCTGAGAGGGATCCAGGGAGTCAAAATAAAAATGAGGACAGCCAGTAGTTTGATGTGACAACAGTTTGATTGCATTGCTTTTCCATGAGAGATCCGGTCATAGGTTTCATGGTCAGGCTGGTTTTTTCTCCACAAAATGAAAAGTTGGATCTTATAAATACACATTCTGTCACATGACACCGTTCTGTTTATCAAAGGGGTGTAATGTGTAATGTAACCAGTGACATGATTCTGTGGCGTGTGGTGCAGTCTGTCGCCAGTATCCCAGGATCGTCTGGTAGTGAAAGGATAAGCCGCTGTTCACATCACAGCTCTATTTACAGCCAGGTTGCCTCGTTGCATAAATGCTGGACATTGCCACCTCTGCTTGACCTCAGCTCTTATGCAACATGGATAAAGCAGGAGGTCTCAAACACTGGTATAAGCCAGTAAAATGACTAATAAAGGCCTGCAAACCGAATAGTAAATGAACTGCATTTAGTGCTTTTCTAGTTTTTAGTGATTTACAACTTGCCTCTCATTCACACATGAATGGATGACCACTGGAGCATCAACATCTCTAAAAATGGTAAATGGAAAATAGGAATGATTGTTGAGTCGGATCCACATCCAAATCAGTTATGAAGATTTAGATTTCAGTGATATGGATTTTTAAAAATGATGGCAGCTTAGGATTTATCTTCTCTGATGGCATCTCCCCATGGTTGTTGTCTCATATTACCAATCTTCTAGTTCCTTGCAGTCTTGAGATGGTAAGTGAAGGTGAGGTTATTTGTTGTGCAGTGACTTTTGTGTGAAGTTTGTACTCCCCATAAAATGTATGTTGTCCACTACCCTGTAGAATAAATCAATTCTTGTGGTTCGAATCGTAAAAATAAACAAGTGTGATCAACAGCTTTGTTTTTGCCATGGTTTTAATCTTACGTTTTTTTTTTGCATGGTTCTAGGGATGAGAAAGTTAAGTCAGTCAGTGTGTTCACAACTTTGGGTTGTGAATTGCCTTGAAATTTGGTACAAATATTTGTGTTCTTGAGACGATGAATGAATGTTGGTTTCATGTATAAGTAAGTCCACCTAAATCATACTTCATATGGGGTTTGTTCCTACCCTCAAATATAATCCACAGAAGCATTTCCAAAAATAGTGCCAGCACCAGTTACAGGAGATCAGCACACCCTAATATACAAGTATAACAGTCACCATTTTTAATAAAGTTAACAATATTATTGTGAA
Organism: Serranus cabrilla; assembly: GCA_903364295.1. Taxonomy (NCBI): domain Eukaryota; kingdom Metazoa; phylum Chordata; class Actinopteri; order Perciformes; family Serranidae; genus Serranus; species Serranus cabrilla. The sequence goes on along the minus strand of CAFUXE010000769.1, from coordinate 144,230 downwards.
GAGGCCACAGTTTGGTAGGTTAAGGTTAATGGTTAGGTTACGTGTTATAAAAGATGATAGTTTAAAAAACCTCCTCCCTGGCCCTTGGTCTTGGCAGAGGTAAATATGGGTTGTAATAACCTGCTGTACTAGTGACACATGGGGTGATATTTTGGAGAGGACAGTCTTGGATGGGACAACAGCCCCAGAATTTAAACTTTTAATTGTACAATAAGTTGATCCATGACAAAATACCTGCGTAACTAATATCATTCCCATTTGCTTCAACTGCACTTAGGGCTAAATGCTGAAAGGTGAACCTGAACACAACCTTCTAAAATCTCAGCATGTTAGCATTGCCATTGTGAGCATATTGCTGTGCCAAATTCACCTTTTACTACAAAGCACAGGTACAGACAACAAAGCTGCTAGATTACCTTTCTAGCAGCTTTTCAATCTTTAAAGGTTTAGTCTGAATGCTAATATTGTCACTATCAGATGATCCATGAAGCAGCAGGTCAAATATGCCTTAAAAAAGAGATTCAATGTTCACTATTCTACAATCTAAAAGTAAATACTTGTATAGTACTGTAAGATAGTCAAAACTGTTGTAGTATAACAGGTCAAAATGTTAGTGCAAAATGCTCTCACTGAGTATTGGCACCATTCTGAAAACATGTTCTGACAGAGAGAGTGCTGATGGCCTCAGTGGCACAGTTCCTACTATTCTATCGTTTTGCCCAGAGCTGGAGCTAACCCAGAAACACTGCAGTCCTCGGTGAACCAGGTCAATGTCAGAGCAGAAATTAACCAAAGATGAACTGCTCCTTATACACCCAATAAGGGAGAATTTGGCAGCAGTTGTGGAGATACGGCACAGGGAGCGTAGTTTAAGTTCTCTACTCCCCAGCACATAGAGATCATTTACATGCATTCACAGCTGGTCTCTGTCTTTCTGGGGCCCTATAGGCAGAATTAGATATATGACCAGTTCCTGCTATGTGGGCTGACACATGGGGTTTTGGTATACACCTCTGTAATTGGCTGAGTATTTTCACCTGGGTGACCCTAGAGCACAGCTGGCCAATCACCAGGAGGAGAGGCTGAAGCAGACTGGTAGTCAGATATGAAATGCTGTGGCGTGATGCAGCAGTTTGTGTGTGTGTGTGTGTGTGTGTGTTATACTCCACACAACAGTTGGGAGTCCAAAGGGTCCAGCTTTTGTTTAAATAAGCTGGAGGCAAAGACACATTTAAGGTTACATCAATAAATGGAGAAAATACAGATTTTACTTCAATAAAAAATCTGCTAAACATCTACCAAGCATATGATGCAGGTTGACTTGTTACGTACTGCATTGTGGAACTGATCCATGAATTGGCTGTTTGTTGGAATATGTCATACGGATACATAAGAGAGTCCAAACTTATCTCCTGGTGCAGTGTTTGCTTAAGTCAACAGTGTACAGGAAGTAAACCTGGGCCCAAGCTGTTTCCTAGCAACACAATTCCTGTGAAATAGTTTTCAGCAGTGAGTGTCCCCGAATGGTCTCAATGTATTTAACTTTACATCCCCACAATGACAACATACTTGTCAGTAAGACTTAATACCACTACTCTTTTGACAAGACTGAAAATAACGGACAGATATTGATGATCATCAGTGACTTCTTCATTATGTTTAACTGTGGGCACTTGAATAATATCTTTAATTTACCTTTCTAGTGTTCTTAAGATGTGCCATCAATCCCAGAACCACCCTACAAAGGCTTGACTCACCCAAAAGAACCCAGAGAACCACTTCATAACCCCCTAATTATGCTCAGTGACCCCAAACTTTCAAAAGAATCCACTTCTTCTGAACATTTAAACCACTGGAGTCCCCCTAAGAGGCCCAAAAACTCCCACACCCAAGGAGCTCCATCAAAAATTCCCCTGTGACCTTACAAGACCCAAAAACATTCAAAGAACTGTGTCAAACTCCCCTGCAATTCTTTTATATGCACCTCATGAACCCTAGAAACATCAGTATGAGCTTTGAAAGTCCCCAACAAACTCCAAAAAGAAGAAACCTCCCTAAGGATCTCAAAGAGCCCCACCAACCATTACCCACAATACCTTATAAAACCCAAAGAATCAGCTCAAGGACCCCTGTAAAGAATCTCTGAGATCCAAAAATGTGAACCTGGGATCATCTCCTGATCCACCAGAACACCCTGAGAACCTAAAAGGAACCCCTACAAACCCTTCAGAAAAACTACAACAACGTTATCTCAAAACTCCTTTAAGAATCACTGGAGAATCTCAAGAACCTTAAATCCATTAAGAACCTCTAGAACTCTCACAATAACTCAATTAACTCCTCCAAGTATCATCCAGTGCTCCTGTGACCCTCATGGGGAGCCAAGTATCTGCCAATAAATGCCTATGCAATCCCATCAAGTGCACCTAGAATGCTCCCAAGAAACCCTAGGTCCTAGCGAACCCTCAGAACTCTTAAGGAACTAAGAACACCGTCAACACCTCTTTTAACCTCCTTAAGGACTTTTAAGGAGCTCCTTCAAGAATCCAATTATCCCTGTTATCACCACATGGATCCGCTTTAGCATCCCTAGGAGCCTCTCTCTTGAAAAGCCATCAACAATTCCTAGAACCTCCTGAATGACTGCTAGTCCCACATCTAACCCCTCAACCTTAATTTTCAAGTAAAAAGCATTAAACATGTAACCTAATAATACATTCTTACCCTACACTAAAATCTCCAGTGTCATTGGTGCCAAGTTGGCAGCTATCACCTCAGTGATTCTCAGACTGAGGTGCTCTGTGTTCCTGATAAAGCCTTCACTGACTTGTTAAGGCAGAATAACAGCACAAACAGGACTTCTGGAGGGAAGATCTTTTCAGTAGGTGAAAAGCTATGACAACACAAGCTGAGGGTGAATCCTTTACTGAGTGCAATTAAGGTTTTTAGTGCATTGGGAGAAAAACAGCTGGGTCTTGGTTAAAGTTCAGGCACCGATAAGGCTGATCAAAGGCTTGGAAAGAAACTGTACATGTCAGCAGCCAGCAGTTCAGTGCAGCATTGTGCTGCCACCTGCTGGAAGCAGACATCACTAAGGACTTAAAAAGTGGGTCTACAAACCTATAGCTCCCTTGTTACATGATATGAGTAAACATATAGACATTCCGGACAAGTCTGAGATATACATGTGTTATATACTTAGGTTTATAATATAACATTGTTGCAGTTAGTACACAGAAAACCTACATACTGTGGGGACCATCAGCCATTGTTTTGAGTCCTGGTTTCTGTTAAGGTACATTTAAATGCTACACACCATAATAATTTTTTGGACAAAAAAAGCCTAATTTTCTCGCCTTTTTTTTGGTAGTTTGGTGTAGATTCATTATCTACTTTAAATTTACCTTGCAGTGCATCTACACATCGTTTACCCATGGCCACTGTCCTGCACTGAGCCCTGACCTCAAAGCCATCCAACACCTTCGAAATCAACTGGAATGCAGACTGAGACGGACCCGATCACCCAACATCAGTGTTGGATCTCGTCAGTGCTCTTGTCCCTGCAACATCTGCTGAAGCCTAACAGATGTTAGGCAATGTTTGAGTATTAGCATACTTGGTCTAGTTATGTATATTTTTCACACATTTAGCCAATGTCATCTCTTTTTTCCCATCACAATTTTATTATGTGACTTTTTACAATAAAAGACATTAAAAAAATACAGAAGCAGTACACAAACAGTGCTAAATGTGATGTAAAGAAAGCCAGCTTGGTACGGTTATTGGGCACTGTTGGGCTGAAGCATCTCAGCTCCAGCTTTCCAATCCACCAACATCCAACACAAGCTTTCCACATCCCGCCCCTGGAAAGATTTGATTCTGTTGGAAATTATGTTTTTAAATAGAACCTGCGCATGAAGTTCAAATAAATTCACATAAAAGCACTTCAAGAGCAGTTTCTTGACATTGTTACACTCAGCATGAGTGAAGTCAGGAGTACAAGCACGGTTTCCAAAAGCAAGACTGGAAAACACAGACTATGATACTGACAACAAAATGAACACAATTTCTATACCAGGGCCTATACAAAATGAAAAAAAAAAAAGAAATGAGCAAAAAGTAAGAAAATGTTACACATGCTTGTTAAACACTGAAGGTCATGGTTATACAATTTACATTACAGGAGATGAAGAGCATACGACTTTGGAGGAAGTTAAATGTGATACCTAAATAAGTGAACCGAAAGATACATAAACATATAAAAAACAGTGCCTGAGGTGAGCTTCAGCCTGACGCTGTCTGCCAATGTGCAGAAAGTGAAAGGCCAACCTCTTTGTTTGTGTTTTTGGCATTAAAAGGAGGCGGCACAGAGCAGTGCAGCATCCAACATTCCCAAAGTAGAAGAAAAAAAGGGGCAAGAGAGACTGAACTTTGAACTTTACCCTCCTGTTTGTTATGAAAGAAGACATCCAGTTGTGTTTGCTATGTGAATATACTTGTTTTGTGAGCAGCAACCAAAACAGGACTGCAAACTGAATCAATGTGGAGATAATAACAGCTCTTTAAAGAGTAACGTGAGGAACAAGGGAAGGGTTTGTTTAATTCAGAGTCCAGACAATTCTGCCCCCTGGCTTTCACTTGATTATTACACAGTAATATGGTCAAACAGCGGATGTAGTTGATTGGCAGATGTTCTGACAATCTAGGCTGGCAGGTTGGCAAAAAAATACACCGTAACATCAGGAAGGTTCTCCAGAGATTAAAATATCTTCTTCTTTTTGTTCTTTTCCAAGGTCCTGGAAAAACAAGAGGACAGAGGAAAAGTAAGGCATTAAGTCTACTGCTTACATAAAAAAAAACAAAAAGAAACAACACTGGTTAGTCTGATGAAGTCATGGCATAAAGGAACTCAGTCAATGATCAGCATTCACTGTTCCCCAAATCTGATTCAGACACAATCACTTTGGACTCATTGGACACACAAATCCCAGATACATCTTTAATATCTAATCTTCACAAAGCCTGCTTTTATAAACAAAAACGAGGCTTTTGGAAGAGTTAAAACAGGACCCTGAATTGATTTCTACTTGCTAACGGGTTATAACGAGTGTTGCTGCATATTCATGAAAACCAAATCCCTGAAAGGGACTTGGTTTTTTTGTGAATATACATTACACCTGATGCACTCCATTTTTATTTACAATGTACACAGATCTCTTATCCAAACTCGGGTTGTAGGAGACTGGAGCCGATCCCAGCTGACCTGGGTGAGTTTTGATATGAATGGAAATATAGAAAAGGGGTGCTGGTCAGATTATAACTGTTGTAGTACAAGGTTTATTTTAAAAGAGACAGTTCTGCTTTTTGCAGAACACAGAAGTTGTTGGTCTACTGCTGCCTCAGTCATTTAGTATGTCTGTGTTATTGAATCTAAAATATGTGTATATATGTGATAATATTCTCTAATATCGCACAAAATTTCATTAATTTCTTCATTTTTTGGTTATCTAAAATATGTATTGCTGCTGCATATGTCCATAGCAATAGACTGCTTAGCTTCTATATTGGTGGACTATGGATTTGTGTCAGCAAGAAATCCAAACTATAACTTTAACCTCAAGAGCTGTTGTAAGATTGACCACACAGCGAGTGAGCCACACATCCATATAAAGTATATAATCAGCTGCAGTGTCAGTTAAGAATTTGACAGTGAGCAGCAGTGATGCAGATGGTCTGTTCTAAATATTTTTGTCCTGAGGTAAAGAAACTTGCTATCCAGACCATCTTGAAACAGATGCACAGACACTTTGGATAGTCTAGAAATTACTATAAGACACAAAATCTTACAGGAAACAAAAAACAACACCACTAATTTTAATGCTGGCCTTAAATATTCACGGCAAGTAATATATTCATTATAACATATTTTTTATAGTCATAAATAACATTTTGTGTGCCTTTTGGATACACAATTAGTGGTCAAGTTTTGAGGATATCAGTAGCCCCTAGAGCTTTCTTTTTTAACTCTGGAATGCATGAATAATCATTGTGTGTGACCGTGTTCTTACCTGGAAGCTTCTAGTTTCTGCTGCTCCAGAATCCTCTGCTGGGCCTCCCAGCTGGCCTTCTCCTCCTCGTGCTGGCGACGTTTCTCCTCCAGTTCCCTGTGCTGGGCCTCCAGGTTCTTTTTCATTTGCTCATGACGTCTCTGGAGCTGCAGGGGAACGGCCATTTAGTCAAGAGTTTAACCAAAAATTAAGAAAGTAATTCAAACTAATAAACATACAAACAAACAGAAAAAAAAAAACCCTCATTAGTTTACCTCAGCTTCAGAGTCTCTGAGCTTCTGGAGCTTCTCCTTGACCTTCATCTCAAACACTTGTTCCATTTCTTGCTCCATCTTCTTCATCTTGGACACGTGGTCCCGTCGCTCCTCGTCCATCTGGGCTAGAGGACTCCTGGAGACACAAGTCAGTGTTCATTCAGAAAGCACACAGTGGCAGGTATGTGGATGGCCGCACATCTGTGACATCACAGGATGACACTTCTTGTGACAGTAGAGTGATAAACAGGAGGACAGGCAGGATCAGGAAAGGAGGAAAGGCTTGCTTGCCTTCCCTGGAAGCCCCCTGTGGTGGATGGCTTTCAGCGAGGGTTGTAGCAGGAAGGTGACAGGGGCTTCTCAGGCGTTATGAGGAAATTAATCCTAATTATGATACCAACCATGCCCTGCTACAATGCTGTCTTGACATGCTATCTACTTATTCAGCTGAAAAAAACAGATTTTTGTAGCCATATTGGAAGTCCTCAGCTCCTGGGCAACAGCAGCTATTATCATAGTGTTTGCAAATCTAAAATGTGTCTGATGTGTTAGTGAGCAATGTTAAAAGAAGCTAGTTAAATCAGTTTTTATTTACGCTAAATTAGCCTGTAGGTTAGGTTGAGGTGTGTAGAGATGAGGGCTAATGGCCGCACAATTTACAGCTTCACAAACCTTATTAAACCATTTATATTGGCTTTAAGCTACATGGGCACTAAGGATGGCAACTTCTACAGGATGACATTCCCATCAGCATCACTCTGGATTTGTTCTAAATAGCAAATGTTGCATGTTAAAAACTAACAAGTTAGTTTAATTTAAATTATTGTTCATTTCCTGCAAGTAACTGTGCGGGCTTGTTGACATCTCCAAGCCAAGCGAGCCAAGCAAGAGAAATATCTCTATCAGATTATCAAAATATCTCAGAGATCACAGATACCAGAATGCTCTGGTATCTGTGATTTCTGAGATATTTTAATTAGCCAGTGGTTGTATAGTATTGATACATGAGTTTCACAGTAAGTTCTTCAGCAGTGGTTAATAAGAGATAAGCAATGAAACTGCAGAGCAAGTAGCCAAGCCAGATTTCCAACCCACTTTGGATAAAAACATTCCACTCCTGAATGACGAAAGCCTCGATGCAGCGTTGATGACTCAATTATTGTTTATCAGACTATAAATGAGACAAAAGTAGTTCAAGGCTATTCCCAGACGCCTCACTTCTCGCTGCTGGCAGACTACTCCGCAGGGAAGAGAGCAGGCAGCATTTTCAGAAATGGAAGGCTGGCTAGTTAGCTAGCTAGCTAGCTGGCTAATACCACCATGCTCATGCTATGCTAGCCACAGAAAATGAGCAAAGCGGTCACTCATCTGCTATACCAATATGCTTTCCTATGCTGTGAAAAGAGATTATGGATGAAGCATTACATTGTAATTTTTTTTTTTTT
>CAFUXE010000769.1:102708-128742 GCA_903364295.1 Serranus cabrilla | reverse complement strand
CTACTGTGATTTAAATACAAACACGTTTAGGCCACCTCTTAATATGATATCTATAATGTCTAGCTGACAACAGCACTGTGTGGGTAAATTGATCTAATTAGCACCTTCATGACCACTAATAGTAATCAACGCATTTAAGACTCTCAATTTCCTTCAGCTTGACAGTTCTTAATGCCATATGTTATAATACACTACAGACAGGAAGTTAAAATACAAAATCGTGCAGTGGGGCACTTCCTTCGAACCAAGCCTAAACACACATTGCTCAACTCTGAAGTAGTATTTATGCAAAATTCCCAACTTAAAATATTTTTCTAAATGTTATGACTCCAGAAATTCCATGATAAGTAGGATCCCTGTAGAACGTACCCATGTCCAGACGGGGCGATGAAATACAGGCAGCACTGCACTCTGTTGTCGGGCATCTGCCGTCTGTTGACCCTCGACTCTGCGTTGAGGTAATCCTCAAACTTACTGTCGATGTAATCGATGACTGGCTGCCAGCTGAGGACCACACATCATTTACATCAATTTCAAGTCAGGCAATAAAATTGTAGTGTATTATAGAGACTTTAATGAGCCAATGACTGGCTGAGCTCACCAGTTACTGTTGTCAACAGCATCGCCAAAGCCGGGGGTGTCAACGATGGTGAGCAAAAGCTGCACGCCTCCTTCCTTTATCAGAACCTTCGACTGTTCAACCTGCAAAGACCAAGCACATTCACGCAAATCACATTTTTGCAATAATTTACAATGTTACCATGGAATTCTCCCTTTTAAACAAGCAAATACCAGATGGTCAATTGCTGTTAATTTACCCGTTTACAATGATCAGTTGTTTTACAATAGAGTCAATTCCATTACGTTCTCTTCACAGCGTCCTTGACATTTGACCACCAAAAAATCGAATCAATTCATCCTTGAGTCCAAGTGGACCTTTGTGCCAACTTTGAATTTGAAAATCCCTCAAAGCATTCCTGAAATCTTATGTTCACCATTATGGGCTAGGCAGAGGGATGGACGGACAGACAACCCTAAAAATGAAGGCCTCCAGCCATGGCTGTCAACAGCGCAGAGGCACAAAAAGAAAGGAAAGAAAAAGATCACATGCAGCCTGAAATGGCAGCATAAGTTTCTAAATCTCTCCACTGCACACAGCATCATGACTAAATAACTAGTTTAATTCCTGTTTACAGAACATTTATTCTACCAGTGACCAAACACAATATATCTATAGTTGTGCTTTCAATAATTGTCTGACCAACAGCACCTGACACTCAAGTACCGTTAGCTTTGGGTGATTTCTAACTGAAGCCATGGGCTGTTTGATTTACAGGGTCATGGGTTCATACCGCATCATTTGAAACACCAAATTCGGAAGTGACTCTTTATAGTCAAAGCCATAGCAATAAGTAAAAAATACATACATCTGCCAATGGAACAAGCGAGAATACAAAAAGCCTTGAAGGCAACAAATGCCTTTGTGAACATTTGAGTACATATTTAAAACAGGAAAGTGTGTCTAACTTAACTGCTTTTGAGACTGAAGCCAAAAATGTTAAGTTTGAAGTAGAAACTACTCCAGCTCTTGATGACTAATAATTTGCATGATCAATAATCCATTAAGTAATCAAACAAATATTTTAGAGGAACCAAAAAAGTACAAATATCAGATATAATTTTTAGGAAGCATGGCGATTGACTTCAACTAACTACTTTTCTTATTAAGGGTACTTGAAGAAATACACAGAAAAACAATCAGAAGTAACTAACAGCTCTGCAAACCCCTTAAACACAGTAAGCAAAAACTATTTGACAATCACTAAACATACAGTCTAAAATCTGTGTAAAGCAGTGGACAGATGGAAGCAGGGAAACGCGAGCTGCAGATGAAGAACTTGGTGAACAAAGCAGCCTCTGAACATGTGAAAATGAGCAGAAGAGCTTTGATCAGCGTGGGGTCGAGACAGAACTCGTGATCGGCAGATGAACTTTGATTTAATCAGCAGATCTGAACCAGACCTTGTCTCATATCACTGACACAGAGCATTCAGACTTAGTGACTGATGAGATGATACACTCAGGGTGGCTGGGGTCACGCTGGGTCCACACAGCAGTTAGTGGACAAACATTGACATTACAACGCTCCCTAATTCTATGTGTAACCTTTGATGTCAACTCTGAACATAAATCCTTCTTCTGTTGATCACATGAGACACAAATTACAAGTTCTATGAAGTGTTTATGTATTCCGGTTGTACAATACTTAAAGAAAGCTGATAGTTTCCCTGAGGGTTGGCCGGATTTGACTTTAACCTCAGCTCAACTGAGCCGACACCTTACACTTTGAGCACCACAGAATGTCCACGGTATGCTCCCTCACTACACCACATGTCGGTTGTGCAGCAAAACCAGGTTCTCACAACACAGCAGTGCAATATAATCAAACAAGGACAAGTGAGTCAAAGAGAAAGTTGTACAATAGTACATAAATCAATGATTCAAATCATCAGTTGAGACATGTCCTATCCCATTTTTGTCAAATCCCTGCATTTTCTTTTTCTTTTGTTTACTGTACGCAGTCTCAGGAAACGACAAGACATATTTTTTATGGAAATAGAGAAGGGTGATGGGAAAGTAGGGCAGGATGACACAGAGCTTTGTGACTCATTTAATCTAATGGTCGAAGCTCCAGCACTGAATGTTAACAAAGTCGGTTAACTTATGTTTTAACCAAACAATGGTACACTCTCCTCCACTGCCACCCAGTGATTTCATCACTTTGGCTGAGAGCAGGACAGACATTCCAATCTTATTACTAAACCATGTGAACGCACACTTTCATTTGTTTAATTTATATGGAAATCTATTTACATTCAACATTGTGATCAAACACATTAAAGCGCGAGTCTTGACATGTAAGCTAGTATAAACGTAAAGTCCACCGTAGTTGCTTAGTCAATGGTGTTCAGACTATGGTGTAACCAGGCAGCAGCAAGAAAAATATTTCTTGTAGGTAAGGTGTGGAAATTAAGGATGTCCTGTTGTCCCACAGACAATAAAAATAGCACCTGGGACACAAAGATACAGTGTCCGGGTCAATTCTGGGACGGAAGAGGAACTTACCATTACAAAAGATACTATTATGGTTAGGTCAAGAGAATGTATATCATTTAAATTGTTAGGTGTTCAAATACCAAATGGGAACCAAACTATAGTTCCTTGACTGGCGCTACACACCTCCACCACGTTTCATGAAAATCAGGCCAGTAGTTGTTTCTGTAATCCTGCTGAGAAACAAAACAAACTGAAGATAGTATAAGAGTATAAAATATTGGCCACTCCTAGAATGCATGTCTGGACAGCCCTTTATTACTGCGGGCCCCTTTAACTTGTCATAGAAAGAGATTTAAAGGTGTGACTAAGAAAGTTAATGATGGCTCTGATCTATTTTTTCATTAAGCCATGCCATCGACATAGCATGGAAAATACAAGTTGTCGAGGAACTGGGGTAAGTATGATTAATAATTGCTATTATTTTCATTCATTTCACTTGTGCTTTTCCAGCAACATGCCAAAATGTGTGCTGTCCTCTGTCCTTTCTACACCTTGTTAGTGGTGGTCATTGGTAGGGTTCCTCTTGGTGTATTCTAACTGTTGTCATGACAAACCACCACACAGACTGTTATAGCACACCCTAACCCCTTTGACCCCCACCTACAACTTAACAGCATCTGTCATGTACTGGAATCTATCACAGTTGGACGCTCATTAAACTGACCTCTGATCTCCAGAGCTGCTACTGGGAGGCTGAGCTGACCAGATACAGAAACCAATTGTTTGTCACACAGTGTGTGCACATTCAATAGACTAAAATAACTATAAAATCCCTTCTGAAGGCTATCCAATATTAAATATACATTATTTACGAAAGAAGCTAGTGTGGAAATGAAAGCTACATCAAGGTAGCTGGGTTATATGAGGCCTATGTGTTTCACTAAACCTTATTTATTCTCCATTCATATGTAAATACACAAGTCCCTTTAAAGTGATGGAATAGTCACTGCCAATATACTTCCATGCTTTCATCTACATTGGCATGAACATCCAGTAATATATCCACTAGACAGCAGCACAGCCCAAAGTGAAACATTTCTAAAAATATACCAATATACTGATAAAAAGAACGCAGAGAATGGAAGTCCTATATGTATGAATGTCAAGCATAAAAAATCCCTTAGGCAAAGAAGATAGAGTCAAGAAGAGTCTGACGTGTCTGTATAACCACGTAACCGTGAAAGAATGACATTTGTGATATGTCTATACAGACTTGAATGGGCTGATTTGGATAAGAACATGTCAGATTTAGTGACAATGCTCTGTGGCCAAGATAGGCCGATGTGGTGCTATACAATAAACTTTCAGTCAAAAGTGAAGGAATGCTGAGTGGACAACACTGAAGAATCCTGTATCGTCTTTCCACTGCATAACAGGATGAGTCATTCCACAGACATGCCTATTAACCAGACAGGCTGCCCACAGACAGTGAGCTCATGGGAAAAGAAACAACAACACTGGGCTTCACCATATCACGCGAGGACAGTAAGGAATGGGAAGACATTAGTACTATGGAGGCTACTGTGACTTACAATGTTTGTTTGACTGGATCACAGGATTGCAAGCTGATTTAAATGTAATTAACTGTGACATTGCAGTGGAAAAACAAACTAACCATGATGGAGTCCGAGTGCACTTCTTAACTTCTGTACTGTGCATATTTATGCAGTTTGTCATTTCCTTCAATTGCAGCACAAATTCGAGAATAGATCAATTGAATAAGGTTTAACTACAATTAACTTAAAATTCATAGCATAAACAACCATACACGACAAACTGATACAATATAAAGTCAGGGCTTTATCACGGACCAGCTGGCAATTTTAGATAGGTACAACTGTATCACATTACTTAGTACAACAGGACTGGATGCTGTTAATATGAATACATTTCATGGAATGTGCTAGGGTAGAAAAAGAGGCACAATAATGTGCTGCAAAAGTCCTGGCTGGATCTGAACCATGCTGGAAACCATGGTTTGAACTATGTCTACCAAACTGACATATGACAGTAAAAGATCTCAATGGGGGTGAGCGGGGGTTGTCTTATGGGCTTTTTCTATAGAGGCACTGGAATCTTACTGTGACTATGTGTTTGAATTCAAATTTGAACCTGAAACAAAAGCTATATCCAACATTCCCAATAAAATACAATTATGACATTCTTTCACAAGTCTTGAATGACTTTCATGTTGCTGGGCTGAGTGGTTGATGACTGTCAGCCATCAGGGATGGATAATGGCCCAATCTTAGTCTGCACTAAAACCTCAAAGTAAACCTGACACTGTTTGATAAAGTAAAAGTTTGTTTGTTTGTTTGTTATTCTTTAAAAAGGAATTTCATACACTGATGATGACTTCCTGTTAGATACAGCTGAAACACCCTTGAGTCAACACTATTCCTGGATTAGTAGGATGTTTGGTTGCTCAAGTGAATTAGATACAAATAATAACTGGTACTTATTTTTACACAAAGATATATCCAAGATTTATCCACAACATTTTAGTTGCAAACATGCTTTCTGTAAAATGTATCATTTCTACATCTCGTACTCTTCTTATGTTTATCATGTGTTTTTCTTAAAGGGTCACTGTTAAGTCACAGCAACACAAACTGGATTCAGTACCATTACTACTAGTAAGGCTGAAACTACAACTCATGGGAAACACTGTTAATCTAGATCAAGTGAAACAGTATGTCCAAAAACTGAATGTATGAAAGAGACACTGTCCTTCATGTGGAGAATTTACTAAATCAGCTTATTTTGTTCTCTAAAAATCCACTGAAGCAGGAGCAAGTGTCTGAAATAAAAAAAAAGAGGCATGTCTGTGCATTGGCAGGACAAGACGGAGCACAGTGCATAAGGCCTGTTGCTGGCTAATCACCAAGTCCCTGTCCTTGTTTGCTCTCCAGCCTCATTGAGCCTTATTAACCAGAAACAACAGAGACATCTGCCCTGGTTTATCACCTCCAACAGTTAACACCCACTCTGTCCACATGCCTGGTCATCTTCCTCTTAATCTCCTCTCTTTTTAATAATGAATTGGAGTCTATTACATATAGTATTCTGCCGGGTTTCACAACATTCTTTGGCATGACATGGAAAAAAAAGGAGCCGCAATTATTTGAATGTAATTAGTTTGTGGTTCCCAGAGAGTCTTGGTCGTTGCAGGGATAAACAACAAGAAATGCACACACACATTCACACACATAGTTGATTTAATTTTAACTAGTATTTCAGCTCACTTCCTTTAGGACTGGAAACCTTGTGGAATCCTTGAGCATTCAGTTTGGGAGTCAACAGAAGAGTACACCATCTAAATCTCATTTAAACTGAGCTGAATAGGTGTAATAAGCAGGTAAACAAATTAGAAGCAGCAGTGGGGCAAGGGCAGACAGAGCCCCCCCCCAGTGTGTTGCCAGAGATTAGGAGATTTAGAGCAAAGTAGCAGATCACAAGGAACAGGTGAAGAGAAGATCCTCACCGTACAGTGGATCTACTGTACACTAACCCAAACAGAACACTTATAATTCCCCATTACAGGCAGACGAAAGGAGCGAGAAGCCTGTTGGAGCTCCTTCACACCAACAGTATCACCTTTCACTCTTCAAAAGGAAGCTCGAGTAAAGCTATGCAGCTGTGAGCTCTATTTGAGGAAGCTGCCAAAGCCTTATCCTGCGCACCGTCACTGCAAACAGCAACAAAGACTCAGGATTCAGGGCATAAACCGCATGCCTCATGCATTAAGTATCGCTCCTGGTGGCAAATGCATTCTTGGCACAGTCAGGGCTGCAGGTTTCATGTCTGTTATTGCTCAATTTAACACAACGATAATCCAGCCTATAGCGAGCTCATTAAAGCATTTGCTAAACACATCAAAAAAATCCTCACAGACAGTAATGTGTTTTACATTGCTGATTTGTTTGAATTCAAAAGAAGAACTTGGTAGTTAGTTAGTAGGACTCTGTGTAGTTCAGTGACACTGACAGAACTTGAGTTTGGGACAGAAACAGGGCTTTTGTCAGAATCAGGGTTTCAATAATTGCTGGCAATAAAGATGCTTCTTGTCATGCAAGTCAAACACAAGCTGTAACCAGCTGGTAATATAGTAGTTAAAGCACAAGTTAAATATGTAGCTCAAGTCGGAATAATTCTCTGCAACTGACAAATATGTCTCGGCATTAAATTACTGAAATGCTCTGGTGTAGATTGAGGTACAGTGTAGCAACAGTCTGACAGAGCTGTGTGTGGGGGTGGGGGTTCGAATGCATTTTTTGAATTTGTTAGAGGGTGTGTTCAAGCTAAAACAGTGTTAAGTTGCTCTTAAAAGCTTGGAAATACTTTTCAAGTTCGGAGTCCGCAGACAGCTGCAGACTTGTAGCAGTTACACGGATGCACATGCAGTTCCATTCATACTACATACTACAGAGAGTGCATCAGCCTGGCATTTCAATTACGCGCATTTCCCACTCCCCAATCCAGTTGGTGGCAGTAATGCACTATTGCTTGCCAACCACCATGAAAATAAAGAAGAAAAAAATGGCAACCTCAAGACAGCAACAATTATGTATGTATGTTTTGAGCGTGTACATTGCGTATGCTTGCCATGTTTACAGTCTGTGTGTCCACATTTTTTTGGTCAACACAAACCCGGAAAATTGTATTTCAAGTGAAACTTACGACTTCCTGAAAAAAAAAAAAGATCTTGCTCTCTCAATGGGACCCTCTTGTCTAAGTAAATGATAGCTAAATAAATAACTTAAAATATATGTCAATGTTGTGTTTACAAATTGCTTTTAATTGTACCCAAGTGGCGAAAAGGTAGAGCTTTAAAGGACAAAAAAAGGAAAAAGAACTGGCAACCCTTTGGTTAAGAAGCTATTAGCTTCATGAGCTGTGACAGAATTGAGTGTATGGCAACTAAAGTGGAGCATAAGTAAAGAAAGTTGATGACTATCATCTTAGACTACAACTCCTGACTCACCCACAATTTCTGTAAGCTTTTACTAATCTACTCCAGTACTAATAATACATTAGCCATTTTTAAGACCAAATGGTCAAATGAGTTTACCGTAGCCCTTGCTGAAGCAGCAACAAAAAAAAACAAAAAAACTTGAACCTTTGTTCAATTCAATGCCTGACATCTGACCTGGATAAACGTGCTGGGTCACATATTTAGCACAATCAAGGTACAATGCTTTTGATGCTAGGTGTGGTCAGAGGAGCTACAGAGCTGAAACTAGTCAACAACTAGCTAGAAGGGGTCAGCAAAACTAGGTTTTTCAGCTTGGAGTTACTCGTCAAAAGAGAAGTTTGGGTCACACCAATCAAAAGACACAGTTAAGCTAGATACAAATTATCTTCATATAATCTTTACAACACTACAGTACTGCATCTTAACCATTGTCACAAAAAGGTGACACATCTTTCAGACAAGATGTGCATCAAACATGGATCCAGCGAGGGCCTGTGTGTAGTCATAATCAGTCATTGCAGAGTCATCCTCTTGTCTTGGAATGGGGAGGAGCAGTTTACTGTACACCAAGGCGCGTGCCTTGTTTATCAGTACATCTTCAGAGGAAGTTGTCCCTTGGTTTGAGGGTTTGTGCAATACACACTTCCATGTATGAGATCTATTATCTTTGACACACAGGAAATACAGCACCATGAAGCAGCCTTCTTAACTCCTTAGTGTTCAGAGGGCCCTGTCCACTTTTTTCTTTCAGAGGCTTTAGCGGACTCAGTTTTAAGGCTATAGAGCAGAAATTCATATAATCTAAAACTACAAGACCATGCCATGATATCTTGTTGGTAAAAGAGAAATAATTTTGCAAAGATAGGCTCAATTTGAGCAAGGGAAAAACTGCTATGGGCATTTTTAAAGTACTCTGATTTAAGATATCTGAATGAAAATGGGTTTCCTCTTTACAGACATGCCCACTTTATGCTAATCCCATGCAGTTTGGGACAAAAAATGCACTGGGTGCAACAAGAACTCCTCAAGCAGTTACTCTATCAGAAAAGCAACAGAAGAGTAGCTGTAGTATCTGTTCAGTGGGATAAGAGGACTGCATGAAATGGAATGGAATTTGTCCGTGCACAGGCATTTATCAGCACTTACATACAAGCATACAATGCAAATATTTAGGATTAGGTTTAAATTCACCCATTCATAAACAGCTTCGAGGCGCTGGCCAGAAACACACTCAAGCCTTGCGGAGCAGCAAGAGCTAAATACATGTTGTTTACACAGATGTTTGTATCCAATCAAGCATAGCTACTGGCCATCTCAGCTAGACTAAACTCTTTACTGTCAGGACTGGCACAGACAAGTCTTTCCATAAAGCTGTTTACATATGACACATGCACTTTAACTCACTAACTCCAAATGCATGCACATACTTTATAGCGGCTTTCCATTTACGCACAACAGTGTACTGAAAACACTGATGAAAAACCAACTTTTTGCATTCACATGATGCAGTCCGACTGTAGCTCAACCTCATTCATTCACACAGTAACAGAGTGGGCCCACACACATCGAGGATACCAACAGTATCCATCAATAAAGTAATCTTCTTCTTCACATCACATTACATCACATCTATGTGCTCTTCTTTACTCTCCACAAACTGTATGTCCATGCACATTTCCTACATACTCCAGCCCACATAAAGAGCTTCTGTGGAGGCTGGCAAGTCAGCACTCACAAGCATTGCTTTGCTGCAGCCTTCTTCCTTCAAAAAGCCTGGCTGTTCCGGCATAGTTCGCGGTGATTTACACAGGGAACGTGAGCATATAATGTTTGCTGTAGGGGCATTTTCTATTCTGTCATTATTGATCAGTTATGACCTTAATTGCATATACCGAAACATTCACCGGCCACTTGTTTATCGACACCTTTTCACTCTACTCCTTAATACAAATATCATATCAGCAAATCACAAGGCAGCAACTCATTGCATTTAGTCATGTAGACATGGTGAAGACAACCTGCTGAAGTTCAAAACCGCACCAGAATGGAGAAGAAAGGTGATTTAAGTGACTTTGAACGTGGCATGGTTGTTGGTCTGAGTATCTCACAAACTGCTGATCCACTGAAATTTTCACATATTTCTAGAGTTTACAGAGAATGGTCTGAAAAAGAGAAAATATCCCGTGAGCATCAGTTCTCTATAATCTCTATTATTTCCCAATTTCATGTCAACAACATATCGGCTATTCCTCGCTTTGAACATGTTTTTGTGTGTGTGAGCATTTAGATCCAGATATTTCGGGATTGTAAATGCTTAACATGTTAGGTGAATTTCTTTAGTCTCTAGCTTTAGGAATTCCATTGAGATTAAATCATTCAACCTTTTGAGTCAAGTTTACAGATCATGATGGTGTAAACAAAAGCAGTGATTTTTTTGCAAAACACTCAACTAGACTATAAATAGAACTTTATTCACCTCAATAAATATAAAAAAACTGGAGTAATGTCATAATTCTTCAAATAGGTAATCTCTATAAAAAGCTACATAATGTAGGGAAATGTTAAACAAATGTAAAACCTAATAACAATCCAATTACCTTGCCTCATTAGAGACTGTAACACATCTTTCCCTTTGGCAACATCTCTTTGTTAAAGCAGAAGAACCGGTTTCACCGCCTAACCCAAACACATGGGTGGCAACAGCTAAAACACCACGTCACAAAACAAAGATCTCATCCAGCAACTATTTAGTCGATGGTTGCAATGCTAAAAGACACTGACAAAGGAAAGGGTAGGTGTTACAGCAGCCTCAGGCACTTTAACTGGCCAGTGCCAGAGTGAAGGTAAACTATCCTGTTTCAATTGACAGAAAACCTTTGACCCTTTATGGGACTGAACTTACATTAGTCAAACCAACAGAAAGGGTAACTGCACAGTGAAAAGAGAACCAATTTGCCAATGAAATGAAATTTCTGCAGCTTCAACACCCGCACAAAAGAAAGATGAGGGCTATGCCTGGGGAAAAAAAGATTACCTGAACAGTTTTTTTAATTCGATGTGAAGGGCCTGGGTATTCAGGGGAGTACAGGTCTGTCAGAAAGAGTGAGTTGATCAGCGTTGACTTTCCCAGCCCAGATTCCCCTGAAAGACAAAGACAGAGCCAGAGTGAGTGGGTGGGAGTGAACTCCAGAGAAGCATTTCACACCATACTTGTTTTCTAATCCTCTTTTTCATGCCAGACTGAGGCACAACATGACACAATCTCCAGATGTTTATCAACTCCATTTCTTATGCAGTCTTTTTACTGCTTGACATTCTTTACGTGTTTCAGATTCAACACTTTTTGCAGTACAGGAAATGGCTCCCTTTAACCCCCCCTTTTTTTTTTTTTAAAACAGGCAAGTGTTAACACAAGACAAATAAGAGACAGACGCGGTAGAAGTTCTGTCCTCCCAAATTCTTTTCCTGTCTGCATTTCAGGAATCTAATCAGAGAATCATGGGAAGGGAGGAGAGGGGAAGGAAGATTTGAAACCACCACAGTCATCATGGATTTTCACTCTAACAAAGGAGTACAAACACAAATCAAAAGCACAGACTTCATTCCATTGTACTGAAGAAATCTGAGACACTAAAAGCATTCAGACAACTGACACTTTCCTGAAAAATGTGTTTAGTTAAATGATGTCTTAATCTTCTCATGCAGGTCCAATATTAAACTGAATTATAGAGTTTGATCACTTCATATACAGCTCATGTGGGATAAAACTATCTTTAACATCTTTAACAAGTGACAAATCATTTACTGTCTTTAAGGCAAGTTGGTATTTTTATTTTTTCTTGTCTGTATTCATATCAGCTACTACAACATTGTAAAACTCTTTTCTAATTTTTCAAGGCATAACATCTAGTCACTCAATTGGCGGGTTTCAAATCTAAACGTATTATTAGCATTAACCAAACTGTGTTTATACAGCATCAGAACTGCTAAGAACTAAACATTGGTATCGAATGTTATTTGCCTTTTCTATGTTTATATCTCTAACATTACTGCCCCGGGGTGCAGTGGTTGGTTAGGGGCCTTGCTCAAGGGCATTTCAGCCCCTGACCTGTCAGTCCAGGGATCCTCCAGTTACGAGCCCAATTCTCTAACCTCTAGGTCACAGACTGTTCAAATGAGTCGAACGAGTATTGAATCGCACCAGTGTCCGAGACAGTCGAACCAAACAATTTGGATAGTTTTAATAAACTGTCCCATCCCTATAGTCTATACATTGTTTTTTAGGAATATTCTGCATATTATACCTTTAACATTTCCCTAAACTGACCTAATAGCATGCTGGGCTGTTATGGGCTGAATATATTGGAAAATGTCTCTAATTGCAATTACTTTGACTGAATTGTAACCACAATATGATTCCCAATATTTGGGGGAATGATCATTTTTGCATCATAAATCAAATTTTCATTCAAGGTTAAAAGTTAAATGGGGTTATTATGTTTTTTCAAGGATCTGTAGGATAGAAAGATTGGTTTTAAATCTGTAGAGCACCCTTTGTAGGCCCAAACATCTCTGCGGGTAAACAATGGTATCACATATACAGTATACTCTTGTGATTTGGATACTGCACTATAGTCCATACTGCGATTTTGTAAAATTAGGAATGAATTGTTCAGTCGTAATAGCTAGACATTTTCACGTTAGTAGCTGACCTTTGAGCAGACAATCTGTCCACACATTTGTGTTCTTGGTAGACCTAAACCCTGAAAAATAAACTGGTGAAAAATAATTGGGATCAATTCTAATAATCAATTAAGCACTTCAATTTAAGAAGCAGCAGTCGCAGCTGGTCACAGCATCAAAAAGACGATTATTTGCTGGTGTTACATATCTCTGTAAAATAAATATTTGGGGGATAGAAGTAAGTAATTCAAGACAAGCAATTTGAAGATGTCAACCTAGGCTCAGAGACATTGTGAATGGCCCAAAATGTTGTGAAATCTCTTTGTTATTTGAGCTGTAATAATCACAAAAATGTCAGCAAGAACCTAGAGGGGCTGCCTGTGGTAATCCGATACCATCAGCAGTGTGGCTGTTAAGATTGGGGTGAGTGGAGGGCAACAAGGAGCCGCTGAACAAAAGCTTCACTGTGTGAGAAGAGGCAGTCATACGCCGGCCTGGCACTGCAGCCAAAGAGCTGCTTCTGACCTTTACAAGTGGCCAGGGCCAACATGGGCCACTGCTGCCAACAGCTTAGCCACTCAACGCTTCATGAATAGGGAGGAGGCTGGCGAGATGAAGAAAGCATCACACAAAAGGATCCTTCACTCGACACACTCTCAGAGTCATAAATATTTTCCTAAGAGGGTAGAGCCACATTTATCTCCGATCTCAACAGAAATGTTTCAGCGATCATAGCTGTTCTTTGATGAAACATACAGGGCCGCTGTAAACATTTCCTCAAGGCTGAAAGGGAATGGAGAACTTTTTACACACTGAGGCTGATGGGTACCACGGGGAGGCTGCGGTTTAGTGCAAACTGTGGGTGAAATGCTTGCGATAAAAATGTCATCTTAAATTAGTGGAGCTACAAGATGACAAGAACAGCAGGACCAAGGAGGCACAGTGAGATCAAGGTCCAAGTCTCTGCTCAGTTTGTGGAGAGGGAAGATGAGGAGCTCTGGTTACAAGACAACCAAACTTAGAGTTATGATGGTGATGGTGGTGGTGGTGGGTGAAGATGTTGAGCATTTTTGGTCAGAGCTGTGGCTGCTTGTTTAGATGGGACAGGGTCATACATCTGCCACAAAAATTAACCATTATACAGAAATGGGATGAGATTGTCCCGAGCTCCCTTTGCCGCAAGTCTTCCCCTCTATCTCCCCCTTCTATTCTCTCTGTCGCTATCTAATAAAGCATGAAAAATGCAAAAAAAAGAAAAAGAAATGGGATGAGATGATAATTGGCTTGGACTGACTAAAAAATATTCACCACCGCAGCCAGACCAAAACCAATATATGTAATTTAACCCTATAGCCAACTTAACACTGGTTCACAATATTCAGTGGTATGAGTTAGTTGAAAATATCATAGATAAGCAAATAGCCAGTAGTTCCACTGAAGCAAACAGAGTGAACTAAGTTACTCGAGCCTAACATAACAGCTGTATTTCTCGATTTCAGCAATATTTCTAAAACTCTAGCCACTTGAAATTTGGTGGTCTGGTATGTGAAGGTAGAACAATTAATTTGAATTATACAGAATAAAGTGATTAATACCTTGATGTTAGCCAGGATGTGGTTTATGAGAGCAAAACATGTTTAATTTGAGAGCTATAGCAGTATATTGGTCATTTATGCCATAGTGAAAAGAATGCACATGCTCTGCTACAAATTAATACAAATTCAGGTTTACTGCTGACTAAGTTGTACCATGTAACAAGCAGAATAATGGGCCATCACAGTTGAAAACATGTACACTGCACTCAACATCCTCAGTTCAAGTTCAGCAGGGGACTAGTGTTGGAAAGCAGTACAGAAAGTGGTGCCAGAGGCTGCTCCGATGGAGTGGAGTGGATCAGCTGACCCTTAGCATTCAGCCCCGGACCTGAGAGCTTCCAGTGGGAACCGAAGCAGAAGAAACATGGTGTTCATCGAGCACCGATCTGCCCTTCTTTCCTATCAGTATTTCCATTACTGTTGAGCTTTTCAGTTTGGCCATTTTAAGACTACCTTTGAAAAACAGTGTAGCCTGCCAATTTAACATCCTGTGTTGTTCAGTGTGTGAATGACATTCCAAAAACTTTCAAAACAAGTATTGAATTGGAGGCGTTGATGGGTCACTCATTGACCTTTAGCGGGCAGCCCTAATTTTTTTTAGATCAAATGTCATAAGAAATAGGCAAAGGGCTGTTACAGCAGCTATTCCGGTAAGAGTTAATTGATTGGACTTTGTCATGTGCCCAATATACTGCAGAGGGCTGACATGACTATTAAATGGGTGTTTTGCATCACTCAGCTCAAATGCAGTGTGTTTTGTCAACCAATGGGCTGACTGATTTTATTAAAAATCCTCAATGCCAGCATATTGCACAGGGATAAATAAAGAAGCCACTCGCTGTCATTACAGCCAGGCATTTTGACTGCAGCACCAGAGGAAGATCACTCTCACTGAGCCAGCCCGCCAAGCCGAGGCCTGCTGGCTCACTGCTCAGCTCTTTCAGCAGCCAACACACTTCCTTTAAAGGAAATTTCCAGCAGCTGTGTAAACCAAGGGGGTTTATTCGAAGGCACTTACCACTGCATAAAAGAGGCTGGTGGATGGAAAGCAGGAAGTTTTACTTGTGAGAGGGAGCCTGCATTAGGTTAATTCATTTAATAAGACTTGCAAGACACCGGGCTGATAATGCGCAGGTGAAATGAAAAGTGGCCCGTGAAAGGGAATTTCTGCATGTTCAACATTATCGCTTGAAAGCAGTCGTCTTCTCTCTACCGCTTTGTGTTTATGAATGGGACTTCCCCTCCAAAAAGGGCCAGGAGACAGTAAAAGTTTAACAAGTCTAGAGCATGACAAAAGTGTTGAACATATATCTGTTGGCAAAGCCATCCATTTCCTGTGTCAGATTTCGTCTCCTTCTCCTAAAAGCCCCTCTTGTTTAGGTGAGGGCACGCTTTCCAACAGGGATACAACAGAGCTCATTCAACTCCGTCAACGAGGACCAAACACAATGAGCTCCGGCTGCGCAAACCAACATCAAGGTCAGTTCCTGCCAATGTGCAAATCACTGCCAAATATTGACTTTTACCAACAAATGGCTCTGGCCCACTTTCACTTGTCTGTTTGTAACAGCTATCCCCCCACTACATACACATTTAAAATACTGGGTTATAAACAGGGTTTGCATAATGGCTTAAACATTTGATTCCAATTGCACTTCAACAAAAAAAAAAGTTGTTCTCCGGAACTCTTATTAATGCAACTTTCTCCACTTATCTAGATATTTTCAAATAACACACCTAATCAAGTCTGCTCAAGAGTATCTAATATAGCCATCATATTCAAAAGTCTTCAACTATCTTCTATAAGAAGAGCATTTCTGAAAATGTACACACATTTATTACACATACAACAGAAAATATAAACAATGCCACAATCAAATGCCAGGATTAACAGAAGGACTGTTATTTGGTTCACGAATGTTCACATGATTAAAACACATTTTGGTTTTCTGCAATGCTACACAGGATATGTTCCACCCCAGAGAAGACTTTGATGGTCTGTGTAAAAAGCACAAGAGTATATTTTCATGTTCTGTTCCTTTCAGACAGGGGCTGATTGTTTTGTCTATCAAATATCAGAAAAATAGGGTAAAATGCTAGATACAAATAATTTCTTGCATAAGCCAAAGAACACGTCTTGTTTTATCTGACCAACAGCCCAAAGCCAAAATATTACATTCATTAGCAGGCAAAGGTTTGTGTATTAGCCTTAAGGCTTCATAATACAGGGGTCACGGTCTACTGCACGCAGGCACACACAAAATACAGGGTACGTAGATTGATGTGTGTAATGTGGAAACAAGGTTCAAACGTGAGTTGGGTCTGAGTTCCACCCAGAAACTTTTAGTGGTACACCTTGTTTGTGAGGTTAACACAACAAGCTTGTTGACTTGCGAGTCAGTCACACTGTTGCTCCACTGTTGTAGGGGATATGAATGGAAAAACATCCAATATGCTAACACATACTCAAAGGCAGATGGGCCAATCACCAGGACGAGTAAAAGCAGCCTCTATTTTGATATTCTGTCTGTTGAACAAAAAAAAGAAGAAATGAAATGTCTGTGATTTTCCCACTGCACCAAACTTGGACCAAACTGTGACAGCTAAACCAGGATATGAACGGGACTGTGGCTTGTTTGTACCGTAACATACTGTACATTTGGCTTCCCTGCTCAATGAATGAAAAAAGACTTACTGAAATGAAAGAATTTCCCACTGTTGACTAATAGATTACAAATTCAGATCTTCTCCTGACTTTTTTGTTTTTGAAATCTAAATCCTGGAGAGTGCTCATTGGGTAGCAACAGAAAAGACATAGAAAATGCTTTACCGTTTACTAGAAGGTTTTTCCTTTACAAATAGAGCTTTATTTGGAAAATTTGGAATTTGAAAAAAGAAAAAGCATTTTCTTTTTCTCTTTTCTTGAAAATTGCAGTCTTGTGTCTGGTCTAGTTATTCATA
This sequence comes from Serranus cabrilla, assembly GCA_903364295.1. Taxonomy (NCBI): domain Eukaryota; kingdom Metazoa; phylum Chordata; class Actinopteri; order Perciformes; family Serranidae; genus Serranus; species Serranus cabrilla. The sequence continues at coordinate 111,411 of CAFUXE010000769.1, read as the reverse complement.
TTTTTGTGTTTGTATGTGTTCACCGAGCATAATTTGTTCATTTTAGTGTGTATCCATTTACAGATTCCCCTCAGTTTCTGTCATGTGATGAGTGGGCATTGGGTGGGTATTAGTTGTGTAAGTGGTATACGCCCATAATAAAGACACAAAAATATGTATTAATTCCAAGTGTGTTCATATTTTCCTGAGGGTGTGTGCAGCCTGGTTTCCTAATGCTGTAATGTCTAATAAAGTGAGCACTAAAATACCGTGAAAACAAGTAACCTGTTTGTAAAATTCCTTTACCTCATAATAGTCTCCCTCTCGAAAAGATGTGTCTTGAAATTCCATCAAATCCCATAAATTCCATGAACGGTGGGTCCCCAGTCGGTGAATGTGTTTTATAACACTCACATCAACCCAAAAACATAAGGGAAAGCACACACTATCTGACGCTTCATCTACCCCAGCATGAAAAGCACTTGACTTTGCCAATTACCCTGCTATTCAAATTATATGCTGCACACAAAATTGCCACATAACAGCCTCTTTCCTGAGAGTGCACAGCAGGGGGAAACTCCAGGGAATAACTACATGAACAGAGGAGGATAATCTACTTGCTATTTTTTTAGTCCTGGAAGCAGGTAGGCAATGAAAGACATGAACCCAGGGGACAGGACGTGACATCATGCAGGCATTCAGAGCAGCTTCCTGCTCAGGTACCTCTGAATAAAGTGCAGCAGTGAAAGAAAGGGTTCTATGGGTGCGTCTCCTTTCGAATCAGCTGCTCTGGCTTTGGCTTTGGCTGCATGAATGGAATGACAGGAAACCTCCTTCCACCACACAATCCAAGAGACACAAGCCGCACACACAAGCACAAACACACACGCAGCAGTGGGCGTCCTGCACGGCTCAATGGCAAACATTTGTTTTAAATATGGTTTCTTCGGCTCTTGTTTTACGTGCAACTTATCCTCTTCAACTAAAACCATCTCTAATGCGTTTGGGCAGCCAGCTGCTATCGCTTTCAGCAATGACGTTTTTGTGAAACTCAACACTGCTCAACACATGAGAATGTACAGTAGGACCTACAAATTCAAACGCAGATTTACCGTATGGAGATGTATCGAAATCTTCACACTTAAATAATTAAACAGATTGAGAGGCCGCAACCCTCTCACTTTTTTTTAATCATCCAAAGAATGCTTGATTGTGTTGAAGAGTAGAAACAAGGAAGAAAAGGTGCTACAAAAGAATGACTCACCTACAACCATGAGTGTGAATTCAAAACCTCTCTTCACAGATTTTCTGTAAACTTGGTTGGGAAGATTAGCAAAGCCCACATAACCTTCCAGGTTCTTCGGTTGCTGTGGACCAAAAATAAACATAGCTGATAATTTGTCCAAAGGCCACATAACTTTACTGGAAAATGAGCACAGATTGTGGTAGATTGTATCATTTGCTAGCTCACATTTCAGACCACTTTATACTACCGTCACCCGTGGTGCAACAAAAACAAAATAAATACACTAGTGATGGACATGGGCTCCTTTTGGAGGTCAGTATTTGGTAGCAGGGAGTACTTGCATTTTGTTTTCTTTCTCCTGCTTAGTTACTGTGACGTGCTTATATGACAGGCGACTCATACAAGCCGCCAAGTTAAGCGTATAGTAATGCTGTAACGTTAAATATTCAACACAATTTTTGTGGTATTTTTAGTATGATTGCTTTATGCATGATTAACAGCACTGGTTTTTCCTTATGACTGATAACACCACATAATGTATGCAAGATAATGAGTGTGCTTAAGCCCCGCCCCCATCAGAGGGGAAAACAGTCCATCTCCCTCCACTGATTTTTATTGATTGGTATTTTGAATTGTCAATTCCAAACACTAGTAAACAACAGAAAAATGTTGTAAACCTGCTGTGTGGTGAAATGCACTCTAACCCAACAGGGTAAAGAACCCAGAACAAAGTTTTTACAAGCTGATTAATAAAAAGAAAGATGTTTTTAAAAGAAAATAAGAGGATACTGACAGAAACATCAGCAGTTACAATGTGAAAACTGTGGACTCCTGCACTCACTATGATTAATGTTACGTGTGCTGAGCATTTGGTCGCGAAGTCATATATCCAATCCAGGCAAACTTTATTTCTTAAAGTTAAGTTAAGTTAAGCTAAATCATTTTGACTCTTAGCGACATGCTCTGGGTGAATTGAAGTTTCCTCACGTATGCACTGTAATGCAGAACATATCAGGGACTTTTATTGTGAAAGGTAAGAAGAACCAAAACTGTTACGTCATAACATAATCAAGAACTCATTTTGGACCATTTTACCTGAGATTTCTATGGTCTTCCTTAGGAGTTAAATCAATTATTTGATATAGTTTTTGCTTTGAAGTGTACATTGCACAATTCAAATCATCTATTTAATTTGAGCTGTAGGCGGGATTCCATACAAATGACTCAATTCTAAAAAAATAGGGATAAAAGCTTAAAAGAGAAAATGCATTAATGATCATTTGGAGAACAGTGAATTTTCTATGAGATATTTTTTTTTACTATGTGCAAATAACGGCCCAGAGGCCCTGCAGGCTGATGAGAAAAAAGTTGAGTATACTTACAGCTGGGTTGGCAAGCAGACAGGTTGTCAAAATGGCAGAAAAAAAGACAGGTCCATTTGGCAGGAACATGACCAGAAAAAAAAGAAACAGAGAAAGAATTTAGCAAAAAGGGACACAAAAATGATATTTTCGCAAGGATATATCAATTTATCAACAACAATAAAATGTCAGAGATGTTTTATTCCCAAGTTGGTATATATTAGTACATAGTAGTTAGTCAATATAGCTTCATCTGATGTGAGGCACTAGGAGACAATCAGATATGAAGACGGTTTTAATTCATTTCAAATATTGGAACATGTTTGGTTTTCATGAATTATTGTGTAAAAAAGCAGATTTTAAAGAATCAAGTATTTTCAAGGAGAATATTTGAATCCAAGCATATTAAAAAAACAAACACACAACAGTTAAAATAAAGTATTTTCCAAACTTTAAAGAGTTTGAACAAATGATTCCATCTGCCACACTAGCCACCCCAGGTACCCAGCATTTTGGTGGAAACCCTGATAAACATTATGTGTGTATAAAAAGAATATGATTCTTTAAAGCTTCAGTGAACATAATTGAAACTGACTGTCAGCATATGACTTTACTACACTACAACAAAGTCAGGCCTACAGTAACTACAACGATACAGTATCACCGAGCTGTTTTTTCCTTGTGTTTATAGGAGCGGTCATCCGTTAATGAGATCGCTTTGGAAGATGTATCCTCCACTCATCACACAGATCCCACGGCAACTACAGGCACAGATACACACACACACACACAGATTTCTGACAGACTACCGGCCTACTGGCTTACATCCCTGGGCCCTCTCCCCACAGCTTCCTGTGTTGGAGACAGTTGACGAACAGCAGAGCAGTCAAACATTCAGCCTGAAACAATGTGCAAATGGCTGCAAACATAACCTCATCTCAAAAGTGAGGGATATGCATAATACACACTCAAAACTGACCTGGTGCATTTAAAATTAAGTCTCTGGGAAACACTGTATTTATATATACGCAGAGATTAAACAGTTGATGTTGGATTTCTTTCAGTCAGATCCAGAACAGAAATCTGCTTAAAAAGAAGAGCATTAACACTGAATACTGCTACATTTTTGGTGCATGCACTTTTATTGTCATGCAAAAGTACGTAGACAGACTTAAATATGCATAAGCATTAGCAGCAACTGTGCTGCTATATTCTGATGCGCTGTGGCTACAGTCCTATTGTCTATAGGAGAGGTGTCACGAACACTGAGCTACGTTGCAATTTCTCAGCCAAACTGTAACCGCATATGCACACAAATTTCTTCAGAAAATAGCACGCTGGCTGTGAGTCTGTTTGTGCATCAGCTTTCACTTACAGGCAGTCAAGAACGGAGGCCAATAACTTTACACAAAGTCACTGTAAAAAGTTAGTAAAGCAACATTCTTTAAGTAGTTAAGATACTATTGTCAAACGTGGAACAACATCCATCACCATCCTACGCTGGCTTAAGCTCCAAACCAGTCCCTGAAAAATCACTGCAGAAAGCAACGTGACGGTAACTGACAGAGAAATGCATGGTGCATTTTGCTGTGCTAAACTCCCGGAAACAATGTGGTGAGACTCCAGGAAGCTGGGGTTACAGGGAGGTCCAACTAGCTCAGAGACAGTGCTCTGAGCATTGAATATGAGCAGAGAGGATACCAATGCTTTCTGACAGACCCCTTCCCACGACCTTAGGAGAGTTCAGACATTCCGTGCATCATCCAACACTATTATTCTTCCAAACGTCTCTGTTGATATGACTTGGCTCCATTTACTCTGCGTCTGAAAAAAGTCCAAAATTAGATTTTTGGCCACACATGGGAATAGACGAAGTTTCAGAGATGGAGTTTCACAAAAAACTCCTTACAAAGAAACAAAAAAAAACGCTGTGGCAAGTTTAAGCGTTGCGTTATACATTTTATACATAAAAACGTAAAAGGGAGTGATTTAAAATGTATAGGTAAATGTCTCCAAGCCTTAGCTTAGATAACCCTGATGACATCGTTCGAATGGTATGCCACTGTTGGTCAATGCTCTGCTGCTCTACTGGTTTATGGTTCGATCCTACACATGAGTCTGTCTGATGTGCTGTGCAGCTTTCAATCACATGTTGTTAATGTGCTTTTTTATGATTGCACCTTGTATTCAACATGCATTCTCCCCTTACATGTGCATCGCACTGGTCACATGCACAGATGTTTTTCAGAATCTCACAGACTATGGTGCTATTGAGCCAACATCATAGCATTGCATTGCATTGCATTGCAGCATAATACATTAATGAAATAATTCAAATTATACATATTCCAAACAAAATCCATCCCTAAATACACCTGATGTTGTCTCATTTTCAAAATCTTTACACAACCTTATGAGTCTGTTGTGTAAAATCAGATGTGAAGGCATGCACCTCAGTCTATACAACTTGCAGCCTAATTAAATAAAAGCATTTGGGATAGCATTGACTATTCACTATTTGCAAGAGAGCCAACAATCTCAAAACCCCATCTATGAAAGAACTACATTTATTCAAAGCTAGTCTACAACCATAACAAACAAATGTAAAAACCTTGTGACAATTTGTCCTTGTCACTCTGTCCAGGTGTCTTTTTTAACATCACTGTAAAGATAAGGTCAAGTTAATATAGACCTGTGAGGTTATTGCAGACTGAAATAGGCTATGTACAAGTCCCTCACTGCATATACTGCAAACTATAAATTGCTAAATGGCTAAACTATATTATGCTAACACCTGAAAAAACTGAGAGCACACTCATACACAGTTCTGGTATTTGACTGCCACGCCATCTGACACACTCTTCTGTCTGGCTGAATGCCTGACCTGCCCATCTGTGCTATGTCATTGCCACTATGCAAACAAGTGGCACATTGCAGACAACATGCCACTTGGCCCTGGCTGCAAGATACCATCAATTGTATTCCCATGATAGCTTCAGGTGTTTAATCATTGCATGCACTTTTACTACCTATTCTCTTGTGGATGACATGCTAAACTACATTCTTTATGTTTATTGCTTGTATGGATATACCAAATATAATTACAAAAAGGATTGTGTACTTTAAGGATGGTTTATGCATTTGAATTTTCACTGAATTGAATTAGACCAATCGTATCTTTACACCACTACAACACAATATCACATTCTGTCAAGTGGCCACACACACTTAACAGGATCACAGACTAAATAGGTGACGTTTATCCACATGCAAGTGCTAAATAGAGAATTATTTTAGTGGTTGTCGATGGAGATGATCTGGTGATGTACCTGACATTACATTGTGACTCCGCTGACAGTTTGCTCTCTGTACTACAGAAAGACCTGTTTTACCTCCTAGAAGGACAACACGGACCTGTTCAGCTAATGTTATCAAGTTTTCCTCACACTCTCAGCCAGCAATCAATCGTACTTTCTGGTTAACAATATCAACAGTCTTACCCATTCAGATATAGATGTTGGGTTTTACTACAACAGCAGAAAGTTTACACTTCTCCTGTAATGAGCAGGCTTGACTACGTAGCTACTCGCGATCATGAAAAAACAGGAAATGCCAGGCTAACATATAAACTAACCACGACACTATAGTTAAAATGATAACGTGCAATACTAAAGGTTATTCAGAGAGATCTGAACCAAACTCCATTCATAAACCTGAAGATACTACTATAGTATAACGTCACGATAAGTCTATCACTCATTAAAACACACTTTTTAATTCGGCTTTCGTTGAAAACACAGATCGACATCTACTGTTACTGCCAGGGAACTTTTAGGCATGGTTTTCTGTACTCTGACGTATAATCCTAATATAACAGAGCACTATAACACAGCATGGTGGGCGGTTGCGACCAGCTTCAACTGGGTTAACTAGTTAAATTCAAATTACCGGAAAACCACAATGTTTTCCGAGGTGTGTACATACACTGCCCGAAAATACAATGACAGATTTAGCTATCAGACTTTTACATGACGTTTGGCTTAACATTTAACTACAATAGTTGTTACCCGGGGCTAGGCTAACGTTGAACACAATGCCTACTCGCGAGCGCGTTCCAACTTTATGTTGAAGCATTTCGCTTCGCTTCACGTTAAAACTGTTGGCTAAACAAATGTCAACTATTTGAAAAGTTAACCTCAGTCTTCAAACAGAAGAGGAAATGTTTAAAAATCAGAGAAAACTCACCCATTATTCCGCCGTTCACGTCTGCCTCACTAACCAATATCTCTCCGCTTGACATTGCTTCTCACAAACTCAGCACTGAACTCTGTAAAGTAGTAGTGGTTGCACCTAGTGGGATACGCACATTATTCGACGTAATGACATGTGATTGACGCACGTACGTCAGAGCAAAATACGTACGCTCTCCTTGAAGAATACGGACTGTGATACTATATCGCGAGATTTGTATCGAACCAAATTACTTGCATTAATGTCCTTAAACAATTAGGCCACGTCTAATTCTAGTACTAATACTATTAACAAGAAAAACACCAACTAAATTCCTCCGGTATGTGAATAATAAACTTAACAAAGACTTGCAGGTCAAATCATCTACTCTTGCTTCTGATGATAACTTAAGATTTTTAAAATAGGACATACACATCTGCCCCCATGACATATAAAATACAAAGTGATTACAGCCACAAGTTTGCACTGAGCATCAATAAATGAGTACAAAGCACTTTGTTTGTCTCTTGGGAAATTAGGTAGTCAACAGTGCCATCTAGAGGGTATTTGCAATAGGACAGTCCTACCTATTGATAATTGTCTCAGTTTCATGGTATGAGGATATAATGCTCAGAAAACCCAACAAGCACTACTGTCTACAGTAGGCATTTTTGACAGGATCAACTAGTCAATGTCAAACAACTTGTTCAACATAACATGAAAAATTCTCAATTATTCAGTCAGGAAACTCAAAGAGCACCTGCACCAGCCAACCATTAAGTTAAGCGTTGGACAAGTGTTAAAAAGAAAAACAGGGTATCACCAAAGTTATTAGAATCATCATTTAAGAACCACAGGAATCTGTACAGTGAAATGCTTGTTCCAAGGCACTCTCAAAAACACAAAGAAAATGCCTTATACAATTAATCTAATAAAGATGTTACAGACATAGAGTAGAAAGACTTCATTGAGATATATGCTTAAGTGTATAGTGTATAATCAAACAGTAATGTCGCTTAGCACAGTGTTTCATGCACTTAATCAACAATGAGTATGCGTGTGGCAATACATCAATCTATGTTATAGTTGTTATATCATTCTGTGCCTAAATATAGACTCACGTACAAGTAGACTGAAAGAAAGAAACACAGATAGACAGAAAGATACAGTAGATGTTCAGAGCACTGCACAGTATTCTGGGTGTTTGTTTCTATCAAAGAGCAGAGCAGACGTGAACCATCCTACGCAAGGCAGCAGCCAAATCAATGCACAGAGCTGCTCCGCAGCTTCACTGAGCTGCATATACACGTCAACCTCTGGCTGTGAAATCAAATGAAATGGAGTGAGGCAAAGAGGAGAATGAGCATGTCGCATCAGATTATATGAAGCTGGCAGCTGATACACATGAGGCTTTACATAGGCCACCTGTGTCTCTGCGTTGCTCAGTATCATTACCATGTACAGTTGATTAAGCTGTTGTGTTGCTCTTGCAGATGGTGGAACAGTTGAAGAATAGCTGCTCAGAGACTGTAAATGATATAATTACACTGACAATACAGAAGGTTTTGGCTTGATTAACACTCTTCAGCCCACTGTGGTTTTACAGCAATGGTGAAAGGAAATATTTGTCTTCATTTTGTAGATAGAGCAAACAAACGAACACACTGCAGAGAAATACAAACAACTAATAGTGTGCTTTCCTGCCAATAGAGAGGGTTGATGTATGAATATGTATTTTGTCTACATTTATAACACCAAATATTTAGTTTCACCATTGACTAATAAAGAATGCTGAAATGTCTGATGTGCACTGTAATGGATGGATGGATGTATGCAGCAAAAAAAATGTGTACAGGTATATGCACACACACACACACACACACACAC
>CAFUXE010000769.1:78200-91792 GCA_903364295.1 Serranus cabrilla | reverse complement strand
GATTGACTCAAAAAACATTCTTGAGCCAAAGTTCACAACAGAAAAAGGTTAAAATACATTTGAAAGGTAACATCTTCTAGTTTTAGCCATTGTGCTTGTTTAGTATGTGACTAAAACACAACTGAAACTTCATCCAAAAAGTTTTTTTTATCATCACATTTATCAATGAAAGTTTCATGTGTCAGCTGTGAACTCTATTGTAAGTGATATGTAAGCTCGGACCTTCGCTGGTTTCTACGCTTGATTGATAAATTAGGGCCATTGCTTTTTCACAGTTTTGAATTGAATATATTTCACACAAAATTAGCAAATTGCTGCATTGTGTTTTATCTAATTTTTCATACAGAGCCCCAACTGTTTTGGATTCAAGGTTGCAGTACCAAGCTGGTGAGGAAAGTAAGTAAAGGACTTCTGGATATGAAAGTATGAAACTGCTCGCTACCATAGCATGTTGCCATAACAACTTTAATTTTGTATCGTTCTGCTTCTTTTGATGTTTTTCTGCGCTGTGGTCTCCAAAAATTGCATTAAACCAGCTTTAAGGGAATGTTCTCACAATACAAGCTGTTCTCAAAATTATCAAAGCTTTTTAATACAAATTGCATGTTAGATAATTAGCCTCCATCCAATAATAAGGGTGTAATTGTTATAAAAATCTAATCTGCAAAAGACATTAGGCTGTTATTGTAAGTGAAAAGGAAATGAAGAATCAAACTGGTAATGAGGCACCTGCATGCTTCATCAGTATAGACGTCATCGGAAGAATGAGTTTGTCATCCCAGTAACAGCAGCAAATGGAAATCACTGTTTTAATTAAACTGCTCGTGCAATATGATAATCGTATAAATGAGCGTATAGTTTTTCTGGATTGTGTCCTAAATTTAATCCCTTATGAAGGCATTATTGTCAGAGCTGAGTAATCCGGTCAGGAGATAATGATTTGTGTGAGAAGAAATTGCTTGCTTCATTACATCATCAACATAAAAATATTTCCAGATGGTCCTTATTGTCCCTTTGTAAGGCAGACTGGGTGCCTTGCCTCTGAGCGCTGCTTAATTTATTATCGTAGACAGTGCAGAAAGGCAGACTGCAATGAATTGATAATGGTCATGTCAAAACACAATACTCTCAGACAAAATGCAGTCAGATGGAGGCAGCGCAGGCGCAACCTAAAGCCATTCAATAAATCTTCGAGGCATATTTTCAATGACCATGAAAGTGTTCAAAGCTTTTGACTGTGTCCACTGAATCAAGGCTGCCAGACAAAAAGCAATAAAAACCACTCTGAATTCCATCCTGGGTCTGGTTTCTGACCTCCTGAACAATCCTTTTTATTATGTAAAATATGGAAGTCTTTGGTGTAATGTAGTCGAAGACATCACATCAGTACTGTCAGAATAACAACACCAGTTGAGCTTTCATCCCTGACCAAAAAAATCTTGGCTCAAGATCCACTTACTAGAGTCCTTCCAGCTCTTTCAGCCACATCATATGGCCATCGTCATGCCTTATCATGTAATTATGGGAATACTGAGGGGAATAGTGAAACTAAGTACCAAGGGCCCTAGCACGTTGATCAAGTAGTCTGTTTTTATACAGTGTGAAGTACAATGTTTCTCTACATACGATCCAGTGCTCTATGGATCTTCAGCATGAGATTGCATGTTGTCAGGCATTTGGAGAAAGGGGGAACTGCTTGATGAACAATCAACTGTAACTGTAAAACAGACATAGCTGACATTTTTTAAAACTAAAACTCTAAAATTGTTTAAAAAGATTTGATCTGCAGACACAACAAACGGCAGACTTTCACCCAGGAGAACAAGTTTACATAGCTTACATCACCCTCGTAACTACTTCAATTCCGGCATTTATGTACATTCATTTACTTTTTTAACTATCTTTTATAATGCCTAAGACGTATTTTGCCCTAAACCTTAATCAGTGGTATTGTCGTCGAAATTCCCTTAAAATTCCTTTTTTACAACTGCAAACCGTACATGTATGTATATGGACGTATGTGCTATTTTTTTAGAACACTCCGCTTTTGTCAAACGCTCATAAGTGTTGTTATTGTTAGTATTGACAAACGGCCTATTCTGTCATTCAGGTTGGAGATATTGTTGGACATTTCACTACAAAATAACAAATCATGGAGGCAAAGCAGGAGAAGTTAGTGCATCACCAATCATTTGACTTCATCCTCTGGGGACCATGAATGTCTGAACAAAGTAAAAGGAGGTAATGTTTGCATATGGTTATCACTTAACAGTAACAGCATGCATCAGCTCTTAACTGTATTTCTATGTGTGATCATTACTGTTCTCCACACATTTGTATGGATCATAAGAGCCAATCAGTGTGATTGTGATTGATTCTACATCTCAGTGACAGATGTAAGTGATCAATGATGGCTCACATGGCTGCCATGAGTTAGAAAGCTCTTTGGGTCCAATATTAATCTGTGCTTTGTTGCAGTGTAATTCAATAAACAGCAGCAGCTGCCTCGAGCAAATGAGTGGCAGTAATTGGACAAAAACAGATGTAAATATGCATCACAAAATGTGTGAATATACAGATAAAAATATTTGCTTTTTTGCAGTATGATAACATAAACTTAAAGGGTCCATACATTATGACGCTCTTCTTATTTTTCCCATTAGGTCTGAAAAATTAGACTTTCATTTAATTTATATTCCTTACTTTCATGCAAGGCTTTCAGAGTGAAAGTTGTGCGTGAAGATAAGTCGATCCCTGTGGACCAGCCGAAACCCGAAGTGACAGTTCTGAAATATCAAGTTTCTGCTTGGGCTTCATATGAAATAATATTTTGAAGTGCAATTAAGAAAAGATATTAAGAAGAGCATATTCTGTTTCCTGTCATGAGGCAAAAGAAAATTAAAAGACAGCAGTGAAATTTCTCCTGAGAGGTGACGCAGGACCTTATCTCGTTGGCTGAGGAGGGGCGTTTATGTGCTTCATTCTAGAGGAAATTAGAGGTAAGTAAGGACTCAATATTGGAAATATATGAGTCTATATATGAGTTATTGTTGTTTTTTTTAATGAAACTGGATATATAGATACTGTAGAAATCCAAATTATACTGTACTTCCTCTTATATCCAAGAACATAGTGACCGTTTAATGTCAGTCAAGGTCACCATTTCTGATACATGCAGACCAAACCACTAAAATGTTCTGTTCAGTTAATTCAGATGTTGAATAATGTTGAGGCAGTGTGTTTGTGACAGCTTACAAGGAAACATTGTTTTAAATACAAAAAAAACCCACTGCATAAAAATGTTCTGGTACTCCTTCTTGATGATCACTTCAATCAAAAGGCAGCTATTCTGTATTGACTGTATGATGAAGGCTCAATTTTTTGTTGTCATTATTTTCACATTTTCCTGTGTCAATACGCTGTTTCGTTGTCCATCGATGATGCCTGTGTAAAATTCAGGGTGCTGAGCCCTGAAAAATTAAGAGGCATTCAGAGCGGCGACATCAATCATGTTGTGCCAAAGCACCATGGGCCACCTCTGCGTCTGGCGTTTGCAGGTGTAGTTGCCAAACATCTGGTCCATAGTATCTACTGGTTGTAGAAGAGGATTACTTCTGTTTTTTCTTTGGGCTGTTTTGATCCACCATCTTGCTGCGGTGCATTGTGCTCAGCAGAAGAACGGCCTTTCCCTTTTTTCTCCCTTAGCTGATCATGGTCATGCTGCCATTGCACCCAAATTCAGTGCTGTGGACCTCTCTGGACCTGGAAGCCTTCATGACTGGAGGAATGTCTGGCTTGTTCTGTCACAAAGTTCCCACAATAGTCAGACCCTTCTCCAGGCGATGCTCTGCAAGAGGCACATTGGTGAAGAAGTTGTCAGTGTCACCTGTGGGCCTGAATCCACTGTTCCCCCCCTGTTCTGGATGTCTTCCCCTGGTTGTCTCCCTAGGTACACGATCCCATCAATTGCATATGGGGTATATGCAATATACTTGGCAGGCTTGCTCGGCATATACTGCAGAAGCTGGGTCCTCCCTCTGAAAGGCACAAGTTGTTCATCCACTGTAACACAATCACTGGGGACAAATTTCTGCCTGCAGTTGACCAGGAACAGGTCCCATATGTATCGGAAAGCTGCCATGGGGTCTGTTTTCAGTCGGTAGGCTCTGGTCCAAAGCGCAAGAAACAGCGAATATCTTAAAATCTTCTAATTGACATAGTGGCCTTGTACAATGGGTTACGCAAGAGACTCCCAAAAAATACACGGACTGGTACATCCCAGTTCTTCTCACTTCCTGCAGGCTGGTTTTGAGGATTTCAAGCTGGTCAAGGTTAAAACATTGTGAATGGGCATGTGCAATAGTGATACTTATAACCCAAAGAGGTTGGAAGGGCATTGCATGAGGTCAATTCGGCACACATTTGTTAGCTCCTTCTACAAGCTGAGTTGCACGATAAGACTGCATGTGTTCATGTTTTCAAGTTCAACAAGTAAGAAAGCTAAATGTGGGTGTATGTGTTATCTGCAATGTTTTCCAGAGTCCGTGGCTCTTGTGTTGTGTGGCTTAGTGTGACCATCTGCTCTGCCTCTGATAGAAATTAAATTTCTGAATGAAATGGGAACACAGACTGTTTCATCAATGAGATGTTGTTGTAATAGGTGTGTGGAAACTTTTAATGCTACCCAATTCAAACCCGTCCCTTCATTAATCCTCCAAGTTTTTATTTTTTTGTGTTGCTATAAAACAAGGATGTAAAGTCATGATTGAGAGCTTACATAGACTTGAAATTGATCATGTGTGTGTATAGGTGGGACCTTAATATCACAGCTCTACAAGCCAGCCATTGCTCTGCACTCTCTGGCTCCAAATACGCAAGATTCAGCTCCTGCATCTAACATATTTTAATATATTTTGGGTTTTTTTTGTACAGTGGAAAAAAGAGGTCATTCATTCTATACAGTCTATGGGTGTTGGACTACTCATTCCTGAAAGCTATCACATTCTTGGAACGTATAACTAATTTACCGCCCAAAGATGTGCATTATTAAAGCAACAGAAAAAGAGAATATAACATGAAGCAAGGCATACTTCCTTTATTTCATTTACTGTATGTCATACCATTAAAACACAACCATGATAATCATTGCTCACATTTTCATCCAACTCTGAGTTAGCCTATCACACCCTGTCAATGCACAGAAAACTGTGATATGGTACAGTATTATTTAGTTAAACAGCTCTTTACATCAGCATGGTTGATTCTGTTTTATTTTTCTAATCTGCAAAATAAACCTTAGTCGACAAATCTACTAAACAGTGAGAATCCTATACTAAGAGAGAGGCTTATGTGTTCAGAGGAAAGACCAGAGGTGGAGAAAGTAAATAAAAAAATAGAATGGTGAGAGAAGTATTCAGGCACTTAGAAATACTCTCGGGTCCTTGGCTACACTGTGCTTCATTACATTGTACATGCATTTCATAGCCTATCCTGATCCTTTCATGAGGAGTATGAGGTCGCCTCTACAAGGCTATGGGGTTTAGCACATTCAAGAACAACTAATTAAAGGGATTTCAAGTGTTTCACACAACATCAACATTCCTATTTACATGTGATTCTAGTCTCCTCTACCTACATATTCTCATTGCATATCCCCTACGACATAATTTTAACACCATTATAGTACAAATTCTGTGACAAACGATTAAAACATGAACTGAAAGGAAATTGCACAAGACATCATCAGCATCCAGTATCCAACATGTCACCAATCATGAGCAGGATTTCTTTAGGTTCTGATTTAAAGTATTTCATATTTATCAAATTAGATCTTTTTTTTGTTGTTGTTGTTGTTAAAACCTTATTCCTTTTACCTTTACATATCATTTTTTTCTTTCATAGAATTTGTCTGGTTGTATGTTCCAGCGACTATAATGGAATGGAGGCCATTTGAGAAAAAGATTACATCAATTTTCTCTTCACCCACTGCAGGGAACATTACTGAACACAATGTTATTAAAGGGAAATGATGCATGCACTGGCAGCTTGGCTTGAACAGGGACGGTTGTGTTGATTTGTCATGACTCAGATGATCGTATAGTCTGCCATCCCCAACTTTGGGAAATCTGTCCTCCCCTTGAAAGGGCCTGGTAAGAATGAAAGGCGAGTGAAGGCAAACGGTAACAATTAACAGTAAAGAGTTTTGACTCTAGAGGACTGGAGTAACCACAAAACACCAACAAGAAGAGTCCACTGAAACCAACATTTAGTCTTGTGCTTACTTCTGATCAGTACAGATATACAAATACCGACTCTGATTGACAACAGCTGACTAAAGACAACAGGAACAAACACAGACTCCACAAACTGAAGGAAGAAATGTACAACCCAGCAACAGCTTTTCCATAGATGTCAAATTATTCTCAAGAATTTTGATTCCAATATATATTAAAAAAAAATACTCAAAATAAGCTCATTTCATTTACTAGCCCTTTCAAGGGTGTTCAGCCACATGTCATGGCCTTCATCTGCAGAGGGAGTTTGCTCAAATGTCACAGAGACAGTTTGGTTTTTGAGGAACTTTGGCTAACTAGTCATACACAAATTCAGGGACATTTTTTTAATTTTTTTAAAAGCCTAACCCATAAAACAACTGGTTGAGGTTAGGCGAATATAGTGGTTAAAATTCGTAAGAAAAAAAAAGAACATAACCTCCACACCTGACTCACTATCTAAAGGTCATACTACCATTGGCACTGAATGTTGTGGTTGGATGTCATTTGTGAGGTACTGACGTGGCCTAATCCCCAGGGCACTGGCTGGTTCTAGTATGGTTTCTGGTGTTAGATGGATATGTCATCCTTGATCTTTCTCTGGACGCCTATTAACCCCTTCCTTGTCAATGCTGTGACCAGCCTTTGATGTTGATGTTGTTTGTCCTTATCGTTTTTCCCCCTGTAGGGATACCCTATACAAGGGTTATTCTTTAGGGTGTAACTGCAGAGATCGTAAGGTGCTGAATGGTTTCTGGTAAGAGCAGACTCAGCAGAAACCATTGGGTTCATTACTGTGGCTGGATGTTATGGTAGCCCAGGTCTCACTGAAATGTTTCTGATGATCACCTGTTATCACATGATCAAAGTTCCAGTTATTTGAAGTGATGACAACTTTGCCAACTCCATGTCAAATGATCACACTCCATCTTCTGATGACTACAGATTATGTCAACACCTCTGGCAACCATCTGGAAAAACCTAGTAATTGAACTATGAGTTCGTATTTTTTTGGAAGCTACTAATCCCAAGGTTATAAATTAACTCTTTATATGACCATTTCATATTTACTGTTCCATATCCCGATATAATCAGGGCCTTCATTAATTACAATCCTTTACCAAGCATGTACTGTAGCTCTGCTTCCAGTGTAATGAATACCATTAACATTTGCTTCCACCTAACTGTAACAAGTTTGTAAACATTTTAAGGCATAAATCTACTAGAAATCAAATTTAAATGCACATGTCTATGATGGTCAGTTTGCAGCTAAAATAATGCTTTTACATGTTTATGTTGAAAAGCCAAATCTGAAAGGGATGCCAGAGGAGGCAAAGGATACATTGATTGTCCCCTAAATTCTGAAAGAAAAGTTAAATTTGCCAAGAAGGGTCTTGGCTAAATCTGGAGAAACCTTTTAAATTCCCCTTGTGACTCTCAATAATGTGTATGGTCTTGAATTGCAATGGTGTCTCTTTGTTTTTCTCTATATTTCGCCTAGACTGGCATATGGTGTTTTTCTCTGCTTCATCTGGAGCTGTTTCACCTCCAATAACACTGTTGAGTCTAGTAAGAAGTGTGCTTTTTTTGCACTTGTAACCATACCTAACAGATGTCATGGTGTGCATACACAACTAGGTGTTCACTTGGTACGTCACTGCAGCAAAGTGTGGAGTTAAACAACTGGAGGTCATAACAAGATATTTAAGGGGTGACAAATTAGTTGTCGAGTTCTTCAAACGAAGTTGAGTTTTTGCTGTTCAGCTGTGATTCTGAATACATTTTGAGAAAATGACTGCAGACAATAGAGTTTCCATTGTAACTGTAAGGAGAATAAACAGATGAATTGCTACACATAGCACCATAAGCTAAAGTCATATAACATTTACTGTTCTGTCTTCAACACAAGGACACATACATTTTCGAATTCAAGATTTCTGCATTGTATGAGCATATTTTGTGGAATTTTTGTACTCCAAAATAAGATTAAACACAGTCAAAGGTTTAAAACATGCCACCCTGTATGGATGCTTTTAGTGGGATTCGGCCCATGGGTATATTTTAACTAATCACATAGTGTAACATATTCTACATTTGATAAATGTAACAATCATTTTATAACATTTATGAGGTTTAGTTAAAAAGCATATCATTGCAAGGCAGAAATTAATCTAATATAAATAAACTTGGTATGCAAGAATTTCTTACACATAATTTACATATAACCATTAAAATATTTCTACCTTGTAGATGTCCAATTCTGCTTGAATTTGATGTTTTACATGCCAGGAAAACCTTACAAAGTTTATGAGCATGTAAGTCTTTCTTGAACCTTAATGACCTTAATGTATTTATGAATAGCGACAAAGTTGATTAGAGAGATGACTCACTGTATGGCAGGTTACTGCTGCCATCATGTCAAAAATGATTTGCTTGCTATATATTACCATGTTATCGTTACATATTTTTGTTTTTACTACCAACCAACTTATTGAGTTTTAAGCAGAAACATTTTTGTTGGGACAATATAGCACTTTATCAAGAAACTTTGGAATTATTAAGATCAATTTGCTAGGTTTGACTTGACTGCATTATCTTGTGGTTGCTTTTTTTAGGGGATTTTTTTCCGCCCTGATTACTATCTACAGTCTTACTCACAAACTCCATAAAGAAGGTAGCACAGCGTGTATGTTCCCTTAGAGGAAAATGTGGGGTAAATAACTGTCTTCATTTCATTCACTATTGCTTGTGAAGCTTGTTTGCTTGGAGCACATAGTAATAACTGAATGTGACTCAGATGAGCATATTAACATTCTGATCAACACTGAGCTTCTTCCATCTGGGTTTTGCTGGTTGGACAGCTAGAATATGTAGGTAATGATTATATGTCATTATCTAAATAAGAAACAATAAACCAAACTAGGCTAGTAGATTTGATTGTATCTTTTTCTCAAGAACTATTATAGAAGTTTTTAACGAGCTAAATTGGAATGTTGTGATAAAAGACAAATGTTTCTTTTTCTTAATGAAATAAGCTGGTACAACAACTGATTCTGAATATGAGAGGATAAATTGATATGTTGTTACAACAGTAAATGTTTCTTGTTAAAACTGAATTTGGGAAGTATAATAACAAAACTTATGTAATTTTCTAATATAACAAAAGCTGTTTTTTGTGATGATGGCAACAACAGGCTGCTGTAGTTTGAGCAAAAAAAAATCTCCTGCAATAAATTGCTCTCAGTCGACATTAAAAATGCTATTATTGAAAAAATAATACATACTATTGCATGGGCTACTTTCGCTCACATTTGCCTCCACAGAGTGCATTATTATTCAATATCTACACAAATTATAGTTCATCCTGTTTCCACCGTGCCCACTTGCTACAGTTAAAATATAATTATTGTTTTTTCAAATGTGGGGAAGTACATTCAGTCAATAGCATTAGCTATTCATCTATCTTTGTCAACCTCGCAATGAATGAACATTCCTACTCCAACAGAAGAGGCTGTAACCTCATTAAAAAGAAACTTCAGCATTCCTGCTGTAAGAATTATTTCATAAAGCTATTGACAGAAAAGTGTGGTGACATATATGAAATGTAAGGAAGGGCAAAACAACATTGTAAAATTATGAGATAGTAAGTCAGTGTTTCCCCTACCATTATATTAGGGGGGGTGCCCCGCCCCTCCAACCTTGAGGGTCACGTTAATTTGATTTATATTTATCTGTATTTTCTATTTATCGCCACATCACGACAGAAGTCATTTAAGCTGAATTCCCTTTCCTGTAGAACAGGTCATTACCTTGTCTTTTTTTAATAAACTGCCTTATTCGTATGTTATTAGTTATTCTAAGTTATTTATCGTATTTACACAACGGCATGTGCTTTCTGTCTCTACATGGTCGTGTGTCTACAATTCCCCTCTGCTCTTTGTATCACGTAAGGCGGAGTTCCGCTCCGATGCACAGAGTCCGGTTTGACTTCAACAGGGGACCGTCCCAAATTACATCACATCAACAACCAAAAATATGTCACGTCACCGTCACCTGTATGTACGTTTCAGACAACATCCCGACTTTTTTGGAATCAGGGTTTTGTATTGTCATTACAGAAGTAGATTAATGAGGATGTAGCCACGGAGCAAAATTTTATAAGAGCTTCTTTCCATTCTTTTACAGCTTTGTTGGGTGGCTTCTGTACATCACCTTACCAATGTTGTCGGTAACGCTGCCAGCTAATTAAAGCTAATTTTGACTTACTATCTCTTAATTTTGAACCTTAAAAGTAATTTATATAATATTTTATTGAAATTCTTTGACACACAATATTTTCCTGGCCATTTATGTGTTTCTTTAATTGACAGAAATGGGGTTCCATACAATCCTGAATTTTTCAGATCCATGACATGGTTAACTAAATGCTTGAATAAGTGCCTACCAGTATTTTCTTTAGAGTTATCATTTTGATTTGTCTGTATAGAAACAGGCCACCACAGCTCAAGGAAAGCAGGGAGATAAGATAAGAATACCCCCTATCCAAGGCTTTAATGGTCTAAAATATTACACAATGTACAGATCAAATAGTCTCCATAACAGGCCATGGCTTCAGAATTGCCATTTCTTTTCAGAACTGTCAATATAAATATTTTAATTTATATTCAATTTTAAGGGGTAAGAAACATGTAGTTGGTTTAGCAGGTGTTTGCAGAACTCAATGTACATTTTGTTGAGGCCATTGAGATACCAAAATGAGAGCTTTGGGAAATTTAGTTAAGGGTATCACATCAAATACAAATATAATACAAATATATTTCTTTTTTTTTTATCAGGTATTCCAAATTTTCATCTAAAAAAGCAATTTTCATGTCAATGCTTTAACCTGAGATTAAAAATTTCAAAGCTTCATATGCATTTTTTTTTTTTATAGAAAAGACAATATTGGTGTTAAACTATTAGATTCTGTGGCCTCCCTCCTCATCTCATCTCATCTCATCTCAGATCAGTCATGAACAAACCCTGGAAAGGACATACGACAGAATTTCCAAAATACAAAGATTCCTTAGCAGATCTGATGCTCACATCACCTAAAAGGTTGAAATAGTAAACACTACAAATGTGGGTCCTGTTACAATAAACATTTTGGTGTTCATTACGTTTGTGTGGGACACAGTCACGTTGGCACTGCTGTCAGACAACAGTGCTAATGTCGTCGGCCTCGTCAGGTTTCTTGGGCTTGCTGGGGAGAGACTTGAGGTACTCCAAGTGACGTCGCGCATCCTCCTGGTTCTGACGGACATAATATACTACATATGAAATGACCATAGCAAACCAACCAAACATGGTCACCAGCATAGCGTAGTCTGTGGTCCTTTTGGCCAGGTTACAGAGGTCAGTGTCTACTGCCAAGAAAGGTCGACCCTCCTGGTCACGAAGTTCTGAGCTCCTGCAAAGGACCCGGGCAGCAGCCTCGTGGTTGTGGGCCATTCCACCGATGGCCTGCTGGAGGGCGCAGTCACAGTGCCAGGGGTTATCATCCACAATGACGCGGGCCTTGAGCCGAGCGAAGGCATCCTTGTGTACGCTAGTGATGCGGTTGTGCGAGAGGTCCAGCACCTGTAATGTCGCCTCTATGCCACTGAAGGCCCCTTCCCCCAAGGTCTCCACCGCGTTGTATGACAGGTTCAGCTCCCTCAAAAGCCTGAGTCCATGGAAGGCTTGATCGGGCACTGCGCCTATCTGGTTGTGGTCCAGCCTGAGCAGGACGGTGTCGACCGGGAGGCTGGGGGGGATCTCTTTGAGGCGGGACTGGCTGCAGGTTACGTTGAAGCCATGGAGGTGGGGGTCGCGTTGGCAGATGCAGCCCTTTGGACACATGCTGGCCGAGGGGAAGCACAGGGCCATGAGGACAAGGCTCTGAAGGAGCAGGCACATGGGGATGGAGCGCGACAGCCACAAGTCCAGCAAAGTCATACTGACCGACCGTCAGCAGCATCCCGCCTGGGGCCACAACACCACCACTGGTCCCTTACACACATCGCATAGTGGCGACTGGTCCTCACTGTCTACCCACTGGTGATATTGGAGTGTGAACAGACGTTATCATGCTGCGCTGAGGCCTGTAAAAAGATCAAACAGAAAGACAGGGTGAACAAATTAGGTTAAACAACAGCTTTAACCTCTTTCTTAGTGTGGTATTAGAACAATCATTGACCATTCAACATTGGACACTTGATTTGAGAGGAGCCCATGTTTTTAGCAAAGATGTCTTGATGATTTGTTTCTGCATCCCATCCTGATCTGAGCCCTTTAACATTGATTATCTGCTGATACCATGTTGCGGCTCTTCAGTGTGGAGTTTGCATATTCTCCCCGTGCCGGTGTGGATTCTCTCCAGGTCCTCTGGCTTCCCACTGTCCAAAAACATGCAGCTTAAGTTAATTGGTGACTCTAAATTGCTTGTGGGTGTGAATGAGATCATGAATGTTGTCTGTCTCTGTGTGTCAGCCCTGTGATAGTCTGGCGACCTGTCCGGGTGTACCCCGCCTCTCGCCCAATGTCAGCTGGGATCGGCTCCAGCCACCCGCAGATAAGGATAATGAATGATGTTCTTAAAATACACAGCTATTATTATTAGCTATTATTACCCTGACCTGATACACCTATCAAGTTCAAATCCCCATACAGGTAGTTTTTCCTGGTTACTTAAGCTGAATAAATATGAATAATATGGTTTTATGAATGACAATGTTGCTTTGGTCGTCCCACTTCTTTTGTCCGGACTGAAATATCTCAGACAGTATTGGATGCATCGAATTTTGGTTGGATTGCTGCGGAACAGACATAAGCAAAGTGATAACTTTGGTGATCCCTTGACTTACTTGAAACAATGGTAAATATAAACTGTACAGGCTACATGTACTTTTGCATTTTGATTGTGAATGTGGATGTTTTCAGTTACTTATTTAGTCTCTTACTTCCCTGACAGGACCAGGACCAACAGACATGCAATGTGTGTCATGCATAGAAATATAATGAGAGTAGAACAGACATTTGTTTGCTGTGTTAAAAGACAATAGAAATTGTTCGTTGTTACAGTGACAACACATAATGGTGGGGCCCTTAAGTATTTAGGCAGCTCTGGAGACCAGTGTTGCCAACTATTTTCTCATGAAAGTAGATAGTACTAGCTCCACAAATAACTACAAATTACCAGATGACACCATATGCTCATTTGCATGTAGGTGACATCAATAATTGGTGGCATCAACTTAGTGATTGCGTCCACTGACTGACTGCCTCTGCGATGTGCAAAAG
>CAFUXE010000769.1:65949-76125 GCA_903364295.1 Serranus cabrilla | reverse complement strand
CTTAACCACAGGGAGTAGACATAATAGCAGATATATCTTACAATGCAGTTCAAATAGAATGGTGAAGCTTGTGTAAGGGAGTTGTTGTTTATATATTCAAAGATGTAATAAGTAACTGCTAACCATTATTTCGAACTGCTGCTAGTACACAGTGTTCAACTGGTGAAACACGGCTGGTTTTTATTGCAAAGCAGTCAAAGGAAACACAATATACTTGTCACCTCGGTTAGCACTGACTGAGATCGTTCATCAAAATACATCTACAGATCAGGACCATGATCATTTCTTGTTTGTATGTATTTTGTCATATTGGACAAAGTATAATTTTGACTTGAGAAAAAGTGATGAAAAGACAGTGGAAGATGATTCATACTTGGGGAAACATGGATGTCTGTACCAACTTCATCCACTCCATCCACTTGTTGAGACATTTCATTCAAAAATATAAATGTCAGCCTTGATGGTACTAGAGGAAAATCACCAACGTCATTATAATCCATCTTCAGCGCAGCATAGATGTGTGTACAAATGTCAGGGAAATTCACCCGATACTTGCTCAGAAATCTCAGTCTGTACCAAAGTGATAGACCGGCAAAACATTCCCTCCACAGAGCCACACAGCCAGCGTGACTATAAAAATTGAGCTGTCAAATGTCATTTCAAACCATTAGCTTGAGGGGCCTTTCAGATGACGTGAAGTCTCATTTCTGTATGTTTAAGCAGCAGCCCTGGTCTGAGCAGCTAAAGGCTTGTAGATGGGCCTCCCTTAAAGGGACACTGTGTAATGTTTTAAGTATTTTATTACCTCAAATCAACGTCTTCATTCATAAATAGTTTCCAATTGGTGTAAAATAACCCATGCCAACAGTCTGACAATACCTCCTGGGCGGAGAATCACTTCCCTGTTTTTACATAGCGTGCCCAGGTCCACGGAGGCTGCCATGTTCTTCCGGTCCATAAAAAAAAAGACGAACTGCCGAGAGGGACAAAAAGCACGACCACCTAGTACCAATATAACCTGCAGTGCATTTTTGGTCATAATGGAAGACCACAACTATGCCGTGTCAAATGAGAAGGAATCCTCATCGCCAAAAAAGTGCAAAAAAGAATTAAAAAGACAACAGGACCGGCGAAATCATAGCCTCTTGAATCTCGACCCATTCCGCCGACCGTAGTTCCAAAGAGGTTGCAACGCACGTTTGACGATAGAGAGCGAATGCAATATCACATCTGAACACTAGATGGGAGATAAAATTACACAGTGCACGTTTAAGTTCTAAAGATCCTAGTTTTAATTCATCACATGATCCATTCATTCATTGTGGATGCCCAAATTCTGCAGTCAGTGCTGGATTGAGCATCATGGCACTAAAAAGGGAACATGTGTGTTTGAATCAATGTCAGCCTTTGAAGGCACAACAATTTTGTTGCCAATAAATATGAAGTTAGAAAATACAACATTTGGCTGGTTTAACACAACTTCCTGTATAAATATTGCTAATTTCTGTTCTTTTATATGAATACAGAGGTGTTGTTTGAACAGCTACAAATATGTATAATTACATCTTTAAACACATCTATTTCGTACTGCCAACAAATCAACAAAAGTGCTGTATGTGCATTAAAAACTGATCTTTCTTCTTCCTTTCTGCCATAGAGCTCCACTGAAAACTATTAAAAACACATCAATGAGCATCACTGTGGCTCTGTGGGACATGTTCCTTCATTACCATCATACACAGACCTGCTGCTGGATATACTCACATCACACTCACACAGTCCCCAACAAATGTACCATTCTTTCCTATTTCAGTACCATTTGCCAGAAGAAATGAATGAATAAAAAATATAGGCCAGCAGTTTTAGGAAATTACTTAGACTTTCTTAAAAAAAACTAAAACAAATTATTTGTGACCCAAGAATTCCCTGTTACAGTGGGCTTGGGGTGAGTTGTGAAAAAGATTTTACAGATAATTAGTGAGATATTAACAGTATTAGCTAATCTTGTGGTCCTGTCTTTTCCACAGACTTTCTATTATTATACAAGTATGGATATAAAAAACGCCAACCTGCTGAGGAACAGGAAGAATACAGCTGGGGAAACTTGAAAAGCCAGTGTGAGGGAGTGTGACCTCCATCACCTCTGTTCTATCACACTGCATTTGATATTGGACATAAAAAAAAAGGGCCATCCAGGCTGTGAGAGGTCCTTCTTAATTTGAGAGAGAATGATCTAGTTTCTCCTTTTCCTTCCCATGAGGCACGATTCCATTTAGCCTCTGAACTACAGTCTCACCCGATCTCAACTTCTCTACTGGCTTCACACGCTTAAACCTCTGCTTTATTTAAAACTAACCCATGTTTCACTATCTAAAATCCTCAATCTCGCATCTTGGTTAAGCCTCAAATTGAATACAGCAGGGTTACCAGTGGATTCCTCACACCATGGGATTTGTATAACACCGTTTTTGGAAGGTAGGAAGAAATTGGTGTTCCTACACAGAATTTCAAGCGCTGTGTTCAACCGAGATGTCTCCTGTATCAGGTCAGAGGTTCTTCAGCAACGCCTCCACGAGAGTTAAATTCTTCTTTTTAGTATTTCAAGATTTCTTGGCCTGGGATATGAAAGCTTCCACTATTAATCATTGATTGACTGGTAAATTAAGGTGCCTAATAATTCAAGGCTGGCATGGGAAAACAAATTAAATGTCCCATTCACAGAGACAGAACAATGCTGCTGAGGGCAATTAAAAAAACTACCAAGGGATTTCAGACTCCACTTACCCAGTTTAAGATTTTAATTGTTTTTACTGGATTCTATGAATGCTAGATAGACCTTGACTTAAAGATGATACAGACTGTTGGAGGTGTGAAACACCCATTGGGACTCCTGTACACACATTGTGTGAACATCCTTTATTTTGTTAGTTTCTGCCAGCAAAAACATAACCATATTCAGGCTGTTCCTCAAGAACCGTTTGTTGATTTCATATAAAAAGTAATGCACCGGAATTCATAAGATTCCTATATCATTTTGTAGAAAATAGTTTTTGTGCCTAAACCTAATAAAATGGTTACGTTTCACAATGCTAACAGAATTTCAAAACTGTGATCATCATGTGTTTAAAACAGCAATTAGTCTTATTTTGTACGATACCATAGAAATTCACCTGCATCATTGTCCGTAGGAAATCATACAAAACCATTCAGGAGGACACACTGTCATACAAAAGATGTCTTAATATTTTAGCTAAATGTGGGCTAAATTAGTTTATTTATGTCTAGGTTACAGCAAGGTTTCATTATGCTTATAGAGACACAGCATTCCTAATCCCCGCCCCCACTGGAGGGAAAAACAGTTAATCACTCTCAGTTGTCTTTGTATTGAATGAAAGAGCCTCCTTGTCAATTCTGTCTGTTAGCAAACAACAGAATAATGTCTAAAAGCTGCTGTGTAGTGAAACACACTACCAACACGGTAAAGAACACAAAAGTATGTTTTAAAATCTGACGTGCTGAAAAATGTAACTTTTAAGAGGACAAAAATGGATGCAGACACATACAGTTACAATTGGAGAAGCTGCGATTCTGAAACCCAGTTTATTTAAGGTTAACTTGGGTATGATGCGCATCAAGTAAGTTAATTAAGATAAAGCATGTGATACTTTGTGACTCCAGTTGTAGTAAAATGTGGATAATTCAGAAAGCTAAGCAGTATTTAAGACCTTAGCTTGCTAACATATTGCTAACATTAGCTTGCTAACAGCCAGCTTTTTCTGTCTGGTAGACATGGAGGGCTAAAATAAGCATTTGCTTAAATCTAACAGTTTTAGCGAGAAACAGACATTTACAATAGTTTTCTCCCTGGGTGGGGGTGGTTTTCAGAGTATGACATGTGGCTTCTAGAGCGACAAAAGTGTCTATCTGCGCTCAAAGGCACTCCCTCCGATTACTGTCTTTCGTGTTGTTGTAGCATTGACACCATTAACCAACTTTGTCTTCTAGATATTAAAATTAATTTGCAAAGGCAAAAATGTTTCAAACCACCTCAAGTCTCTACAATAATGAGGGAAAAATTTGAATGATTATAACAACATATTTACACTGAACACAAATTAAAAATGTTAGATGACAACATATTTCCTTTGTATTCCACAGCATTTTAGCCTCTTTTAGCTCCTTTGTTTCTTACTATTTTGGTGCCGTCTCAATGCTGCAGCATAAAGCTTGACATTAACGAAATATATTAATATTAACATAAATGATTTTACATACATTATATTGATTGGATAAAATAATAAATAAGGGTCCAGATTGCTGTGTTAAAATAATTACAATGTCATTTTGCCATTGACCTGATGTCACCAATACACAGGACTCTTCATTGCACAGTGCATTCCACCACTGGGTAATATTTGACTTACACAGCTCGACTTTTAAAGGAGGCAGTTTAGAGAAAAAGAGGTGGCCTCTACCTGCATAAAAAACTGCCTGCAATCAGAATGTTCGTGCACTTCCTGAGAACGGAGGAACTCGCAATCAAAGAATTATTAGCCTACTGGTGAGAAGCACTTACGGTCTATGTGTTTTTCCAGCAGGACGAATTACAAGGCAGGGCTGGCAGAGCTCACTTACCACAACCCCAAAGCCTCACAGCAAAGCTGCTTCCCTGCTACTCCAGGTTAGATGGTTTAAGGTCAGATCATCTCACCTGTGAGAATGAAGGATTGCATCAGCTAACAGGCTGTTCTGGCAAATAAAATAATATAGATATAGATAATATAACTGAAAAATTATAATTGAGTTAAACAAATAAAATGTGAAAAAATGTGGTTTTGGCCATTGGACAATCTTCACCTGGATAGCAAAATAATATGTATTTATAAGGAAGATAATCCACCAAAATCAAATACTAGAGAATGGAGCAATTTATAGATTAGGCTGCCACAAATTATCTGAACCTGAAAATAATAAATATAATAATAATTCTACATGAATTATTGCAAAATGTGCATCAGAGAAATGTCTCACTCTCTTTTGCTTATAGGCATAAAATTATTCTGCAACTATTTTGATAATTGGTTTATCATTTTTAATATTCTCTTGTTCCAGCTCAATTGTGATGATTAGCTGCTTCTCCTATATGTGAGAAATCAAATATCTTTGACTTTTAGAAAGTTTGTACAACAAAATAATGTAATAATGTAACAAGAAGAAAAAATGATAATGAAAATCATTTTTAGTCCTATTCTTAAGAAAAAAGGATCCAATTCGCAGGTTCAATGTTTGGTTCACAAGGATCTTTCTCAAATCATGGGCCTATCCATCATGTGACAGTCCAGGTGTCCTCATCTGTATATAATTCAACATTTGCGCCATTAACACCCTACTGCACAAACTGGATCGGAGAGCTAAAGTGCCTTACATGTCCTGTTTTTCCAAAAATGTTCTCCTACCAGAGTAAAACGCAGCTTCCATGACAGAAACAAGCATCTTTAAAAGTTACTGATAGCCTATTTGGGTCTGGATACCAACTGTCACTCGGCCTAAAAATGAAACATAAAAGGGGACAATTTTTCTCGAGCTTGTCTTATTTTCTCTATTCCAATAAGACAGGACTCCATAACTGTTGTGGGGTTTACCTCGTCTGTCAGGAGTCTGGTTGCCGCCTTCAGAGACAGGCTGTATGGAATAAACAAATATGAATCAACACAACACGCTCTGACTGATATGCACCTGAGCTCTGCATGGACAGCGGGGATCCCCGGAGAATCCAGCTGTTGCCTCACATGTGGAAAACCTCTCCACCTTAACATAACTATTGCATTGTCGCAGGCATTTGATTTGAAGCTCTGCTATCATATGACAGACATGCTTTGCAAACACAGCCTCTCGTCTCTATGACCTGGGCAAACAGCAGCAGATAACAATACAATTAGCTTCCCAAACACACGTAATGTTATCACCGTTTCCAGTCCAATAAACATAATGTCTAAACTGTGGCCCCGATACGCCTCATAAATAGAAAGCACGTCACGCAAAACTCGATTTAATAATTTGGCAATTTAATACGTCTATCTATCCTGACAGGCAGCAGTTCGACTTTCTGTAAAATAAAATTCATATTCCGAATCTATATATACGGCATTATATTTCGGCACAAACCGAATACACCTGTAAACAAAATTTTCATTAGCATTTTAACTTTTATAAAACGTTTGCAATGGTCGCTACCGCCCTCCGTGGTACATTTTTGGGGGTAAGACCGAATGAAACTGCAGGCAGAACAGGAATAAAGTTGGACTTTCGTGAAAATTAAAGAGCTGATTGTGTGTTCTTTATACGCCGAATGAATTGCTGTTTTTTGAACAGTTGAAATCCTCATTTAGTTTTATTTTCTGTGTTTTGCTATTTCGGTAATAACCAAAGAAACATTAAATACTTTTCTTTCAAATGGCGTCTGGCAGGATGTTCCCCGTGAAAACATCACGCACCAGCCTACCTGAACTGCCGACACCATATCAAAGCTTAATGTTGTCTAATTATGAGGAAAACACATAATGCAAACTACCAAGCACCAGCACACATTTACAATCATCCAATATCTGCACCTATACATCGAATATATATATATTTTAAAACAATTCCTCCATGCAAAAAAATAAAAAGGCAGCGACCATAGCAGAGGGCAGACAGCGCAAACATAATACAGCAGACAGGCATGAGAGCAACAGGCGACACAAGTCTCCTCACCTGCAGACACAGTCACAAGCTGTTGGAGTGAAAACGTTCATTTCAGATGAAGCAGTTCAGACAGGCTGTGAGGACAGCCTGCCTGCACAAGTATCCGCTCACTGATGTACAAGTCGCAGTGTGAATTCGCATCTTTACCTTTCAGTATAAAACACTGCACAGGAGTGAATGGGGAGAAAGGGAGGGGTTCTCTTTGTAAAGAGACCGTGTGAAGCCAACAGCACATCCGGTTTGAACTTTCACTGTAAAACCTTACGCAAGTCAGTGTGACAGTAATGAACGGCAATGAAAAAAGAAACCTCTAGTTAGGAATAAGGCAGAATTACCTGCATATTAATAGGCTATAATGAATATGTATGTGTGTGTGTGTCGGTATGTGTGTGTATATATATATTCACTGAGTAAAATGAATTTTTCATTGGCACATCATTCAATGCAATTTCTACAGTCTAGCCAAACGTTAAGCCTAAAATATCATCTCAAATCAAAGCACTTAGCAGTTAGCTCCGAGGTCAGAATTTATACAGCATATGATGCAGGAACAACCAGTCCCATCAAACCTCACTCAACCAGCCATTTAAACAGTGATTAAGTGTACTTTTGTTAATGGCCTCCAGGGCAATTTTAGTTGTAAAAGAGGTCAGTGGAGGATTTATGATAAATAAAGTAAATGTTGATCTTCAACAATTATAGTGTTTATTCATTTATTTACTTAGCTACCAAAACTCAAATGCTTATCTTATTAAACTGTTGATGTATGCTTACCCTGGGCTGGGTCGTGGGGGCAGCTGGCTGAGCAAAGTATTCCAGGCGTCCCTCTCCCAACCACGACTTCCAGCTCCTCCTGGGAGACCCCGAGGTGTTCCCGGGCAAGATGAGACACATAATCCCTCTAGTGTGCTCTGGATCTACCCCGGTGCCTCTTACTTTAACTAATTAATGACAAAGAACGTAATTAATTACATTAGCTTTTCCAATCACTTCACATTCCTGGTTCAGGCCCAACAACTACTTGGTTAGGAAAACATCCTGGTTGGTATAACCCTGTATTCTCCTAAGCCACTTCTATGAACTAAAGCAGACTATAATGTGTTATTATGAATATCACTGCCCTTGTATAGTACTCAAGCCCTAGGTTTAGCCAGGCGTCAATACTAATGCAAGGTCCATGATACCTGATTCATTCAGGTCCGATCCTTTGACTTGTGTACGATCCTGACCTTAACTCATCTCGAACAGTAGGGCTTCTAAACAGGCAGGTCTTGCCAAGAAATGCAGTGGAATTCATAATCAGGTGTTTTGGGCATTTGACCTTTATTTAATTGTGACAGTAGAGACAAGAGACAGGGAAATGGACAGGGAACATGGGAAGAATGGGATGGACATGATATGTACCTCAGGTCCACTTCATTACTTTTTGCCAACAATTTCAACAGTTTCTCCATTACTTATTTTGACCATTTACCGAATGCTTCTTTAACTTCTTGGTGTATAAAGTTGTAGCTGTGGCTTTTCTATGCTTCTATGGAACTTTAAGGGCATCCTTAATAGGAGATCAGACCTATAAGATAAATAGAGGTACAAACGCTCTGCTCCCCAAAGAGGCAAATGCTCTGCTTTCATTTTGAAAGCGTGATCACCTGATTTCCTGGTATTGTTATGGCTAACTGCAGCAGCTTGATGCGGCTGTGGCGTTCATGTAGAGAGCAGATGAAATGAATGGGAAGGCATCATTTGGCAGACAGGCAATAGATCTTGCATGTGTGTACATGTGTGTATTAATGACAATTCATTTTGAAAGCAGAGTTATTGTACTGATTTATTATAAGTACCATTATTGTTGTTGTTGTTCATGGTGGTGGTGTGTTGTGGTTGCTGTTGGGGGTTTATTGATGGTCCAACAGCTGCTGGGCCCCTATAGCATACCAGGGATTACATATCCATATACAGTGCATTCAAATGTTGCTGAGTTCTTTTTAATAAATACAATATAACGACTCAGGGTCTTCCCTGTAACTGAATCCAAAACCATGTTGTGTGATACTGAGGTTGCGTGGCATTTGTGCATGAAATTGTGCCGGTGTTTCAGTAGGTCACACCAATCCAAAGGGAACCAGGTCATAGCGTTGCACATTCCTACCAATCCAGGCCACAGTCATCTGCTGAGCAGCCAATCATGCCACCTGCAGTCAAATCTCACAGGACAAGACATGTACAAATGAATCTTGTCTGCCTCTGACAACATAATGACAATCATACAATAGAGTTAGTTTAATGATATTTTTCTTTCAGGCAAACAGCAGAGGTTCTGTGCCTGCCTTCACATGGCCATGCACCTGTTTGTCCAATACATCTTGAAAAACTGCAGGATACAGCAGAATGAAATTTTCTCTGGGCTTTCAAATTTTGACCTTCAACCCTTTCCCTTAATGTCATCATCATGCTTTCAGTTTTCAAATGCATACATCTCCTCACGCCTCTGTTGCACATTCAGTACCATAACCTTGTTGATCCCATGGCCTTACTTCTAGTCATCCATACACCACTGTTCCATAATCAACCCAGCATATGACTGTCAAATAATGTTTACTTCAGAAGATGTTTGTGTTCTGGTGGAGGTCTAAGAGTTTTTGGGTTATTGTAAAATTGTGAAACCGATGTGAAAATATTCAATATACACTGCTCAAAAAAAATAGAGGGAACACTTAAACAACACAATGTAACTCCAAGTCAATCACATTTCTGTGCAATCAAACTCCACAGCAACACTGATTGACAATCAATTTCACCCGCTGTTGTGCAAATGAAATAGACAACAGGTGGAAATTATAGGCAATTAGCAAGACGCCCCCAATAAAGGAGTGGTTCTGCAGGTGGTGACCACACACCACGTCTCAGTTCCTATGCTTTCTGGTTGATGTTTGGGTCGCTTTTGAAAGCTGGTGGGAGTCTACAACCCACACAAGTGGCTCAGGTAGTGCAGCTCATCCAGGATGGCACATCAATGCGAGCTGTGGCAAGAAGGTTTTGCTGTGTTGTAGGAGGGCAACAACCCAGCAGCAGGGCCGCTACCTCTGCCTTTGTGCAAGGAGTAACAGGAGGAGCACTGCCAGAGCCCTGCAACATGACCTCCAGCAGGCCACAAATGTGCATGTGTCTGCTCAAACGGTCAGAAACAGACTCCATGAGGGTGGTCCACAGGTGGGGGTTGTGCTTACAGCCCAACACCGTGCAGGACGTTTGGCATTTGCCAGGGAACACCAAGATTGGCAAATTCGCCACTGGCACCCTGTGCTCTTCACCGATGAAAGCAGGTTCACACTGAGCACTGATGTGACACACGTGACAGAGTCTGGAGACGCCGTGGAGAACGTTCTGCTGCCTGTAACATCCTCCAGCATGACCGGTTTGGCAGTGGGTCAG
>CAFUXE010000769.1:2359-64912 GCA_903364295.1 Serranus cabrilla | reverse complement strand
ACACACACAGAGCATATATCTCCAATCATATTATTTCTGTGCAGAGACTTATTCTGTTGACAAAGAAAACTCCTGCACCAGCAGCCCAGGAAGAGGCACAAATCAGCCCAGCAGCCAGAGAAAGATCCACATATTCCTGCACTGTCTTTATCTCAGAAGCAGACAAGGGGTACAACCAACCTGTAGCAGGAGATGTGTCTGGTAATAGGTCTATAGCACAATGAGGAGCCAAAGACGATGGTGTAAGGTCAACTGGTTAAAAAGAGCTGGAGCTAAAGCAGTCTCACCCCCCATCCCCCGATCAATCACATCAAAAGCTGAGCAGTCGATGCAAGGGTTATGCATCTTTAACCAAGGGAACCTATTAATGAAAGGATGCTGGAGCAAGTAAGAAGATGAACATCAGAGTCTCAGAGTGTGATGAGTTACTGTTCTATCAGTAAACATCACACTGCACACGGGCTAAAATTGGGGAGAAATTATGATATTAATCTCAATCGAGATTAGAAGTTTCCCTGACATCTGACTTTGGTAATAATGCTAATTATACTGTCAGTCATGTTAGTGACGTGTCTAGTGCTTGTCTTTACATGTACATTTGTGAGAACAAACCTGCAGAGCATAGTGAAGAAATAAACTTTTATAGTCAATAAAATGCAAAAAGCAACAGGCTTCTTGACCTTCTGTTTGGGCTGTCTTTTTTTTTTTAGGAGGAAAGCAAAAAGTGCATCACTGATGATCATCACATGTGCCTGCTGTTTTTGTCCCAGCATTGCATTCTTGACTTTGGCTTCCAGGATCCGTTTGTTTAGTTGGTGTTTCTTGCTATTCAACAAGTTCTTCATATTAAGGTCTTCTACCAAACGTTGCATCCGCTGTTTGTAGACCTCAGTCTGTTCTTCCAGGTCTTCCTTCTCTCTGTGGGCAATAATCGGCCATTACGGTTGGTCCACTGCTGCGTTCAAAGTCTGGCTGTTGCAACTAACTAACAGCAATGTGTCACCCGACTGGATTTCCAGCTGTTTAACTCTCCTAGATCAGGGTTAAGACAACCAGGTCACCTCTCTACTTGTTGTCCCCAAAATTTACAAATGGAATATTTGATTAGGTACTTAAATTGAGAGTCAGAGTCAGAGTCAAGGTGCACTAGAGTGATTTTACCAGCATTTGAAATCTTTGATTGGCGCTTATAGTCCTGAGCTAAAAGCTGACTGGGAGGGCCCAGGTGTTTAGGCCATCTGGAAGTCCTCCAAACCTGAACTTGCTCAGAGAAAAATGAATCGGCTGCTTAACTATTTGGATGTCGTGGATACCATATAATGGTTGTGTCTGTGTTTGTGTTATGTGGTATATTGATCGCTGGTGCTGACCCATATCTTTCTCTGGGGGTTTCAGGTTTGGAGGAGGAGGAAGCTGCAATGGGCTACAGAGTGTTGCTGCCTCACCTCAAAGACTTGGACTGCATCCATTGTTCTGTCATTTGTATAAATCGGATCGTGACCAGTTGTTTGACATCATGGACAGTTGTCTGTCTTTGTCTTTGGATACGTTGGTCTCACACATGCTTGATTGAACAAAATATGGATATTAGTGATACTCATCACATTAAACAAAGTTTGTCTCCTGGAAACCAAGAAACATTACAATTTACATGCAAAATAGTGTATTGGCCAAGCTGATATTCTTTTTTTGGGATTCTACATGTTTGATGGTTAAAAGCCCAGACATGTAATTCAGGCCTTGCACAGATTTTTGCAGGGTTAATTCGTTACAGAACCAGATTCCTACCAGCTATCTGGGATGGAAAACTGTGTAGATCAAGTCGAGGTGGCATAATATAAAGGCTACTTTAACTGCCTCAAAAGGTTTGCTTGGAAACCCCAGGGTGAGGGGGGCTCGCAGCTTGATCCTTGAGGCTCACAGCAGCCCCCCATCCAGACCCCGCTGTTATCTTTCCTGCCAAATTATGTTATGTATATGCACCAACCTGGCAACACTGCGGCCACTAACTAAAAGGCTACAGCAGGCTTGTTAGCCTTTAAGTGAAGTTAGTGGCAACAGCAGACGTTGCAACATAGCAAGAATGTGCCACAGAAATGACTCTGATAGAGAAAACACTAGAGTATAAAAAGACTAGAAGAGGTAGATCTGTAAGGGAGGGCGACACTTCTGTGTGTTTTTGTTGGTGCTGTTTGCAGTTGTTTAATATTGCGAAACAGAGAATTTTACTCTCGTCTTTGACTTGTAAGTCGAACATACAGTAGAGAATAACTATCAGCAAGCATTGTGGTCAACAGACGTTAAGTCACCTAATAGTTAATGGTGTTTTAGCCAGCTATCACAATGGTACAAATAATAAATTTGGGATTTCATTGGTAAACGACCAGCTTCTAAAAAGAGCACAATGAGAAGACCAGCTGATCCAGGAAAGCATCTCCGCCTCAACAAGCACTTAATCGCCTGCTTTTCTCGCCTTTGCCAACAGGAACTCACGAGCTGCTGCTCCTCCGTGCAAAGCAGCTGTCACTGCAGTGGGATTTAGCACGCTGATTCAAGGAGCTGTTCCAGCCTTCTAATAATGGTTGACCTGGCTGATGTTTTGGAACAGAAACTTTCAATTGCCCACTCAAACTATAGCTTTGTTTAATAATTGGACATTTATTTGATTGACCACACAGACATGTTGAATGCTTTGGACATCAATAAAGGGCTCAACCTCCACAACCTCTTAGCACCAGTAAAGTTTGAAGAAACTGCAGTAATAGCTTACAGCAAAGCGTTTGGCTAACTATGAGCTGCTGCTAAGCAGTGAGCACTGATTTCACATGGGGAAAAAACATGTAATTGGCTAAGTTGTTGTGTGCATAGCAAATTCGGGCTGTTTCTACGTACTTGTCTGCGGTGTGCAGCAAGGCCTGGTATGGTTCTAACAGTGTTGCTACCCATTGATTCCACAGTAATGTGTGATTGCACTGTTTTTGTAAATCTGCATACTTTCTTGGCAGACTTTGCTTTGGATTAAACCATGCCTTTATGTGTGTTGGCATTTGCCTAGTTTCCATTATATCCTAATATTTTTTAATTGTTACATGTAAAATTCATTTAGTGTTTCTTTCCACATATATAAATACATTTCCACCATAAACTGGTGAATAAATTTAACCAGACTGCAGGAAATCTTAAAATAAAGATACCGCTCTTGGTTTGTAGACCAATAACAAAGAAAAAGAATGTGCACATTTAGATAAGAAGCATGAGTCAACATTACGTAATGTGTTTTTATTCTATTTAGTGAAAGACTTTTCCAGTCAAAGGTTATGGTGGGATTTGCCATGCCTGTCCCATTGACTTAAAAGTTAACACTTAACAAAAGTGTCACTAAAGTGTGGAAACAGTGCAAAATTCAAGTGCTTTAACAATGACATAATGACCCTTCCTGCTTTTATAGATTCAGAAGACTGGACACACTGACCAATCAGAGCGGATTGTGCTTTTTCGGGAGGGGGGGCTTAAAGACACAGGCTCTTAGATGGGTCAATACATGTAGGCTGATGAGAAAAATAATGCGTGAGTGGGACAGGACAGGATCTGCCAGAGGCAGCATTGAAAATACTGTTTAAAACAAAAGGAGAAAATACAGTATGATACATCTCGCCTTGTTTTGTACTTAAAACAAATCCTCTTACCAATCCGACAAACAGTCTGATCTTTGGACAATAGTCTCAAACTGTGGCATTGACAGAGGGTTCAGTTGACGGACTCTGGCCTACTGGTTGCTATGGAAACCAAGTGCTCATTGACTCGCTTTACAAATTAATGCAGTTTTCAGTTGTACTTTGACGTTGAATTGTGTTTTTATCCGTTAAACCATAGCTAACAGTCCTCCCTGCAGCAGAAATCCATCAGATTCCCACACAGGTTTAGTACTTTGATGTGTTTGATTGTGGTGATTTGAATTCATGACTACTTTATCATGCAAGGCATCCAGTGGGTGAAATGATGTTATGTAATATTAATGTACAGGGTGCACACCTACACAAACACTGTAATATGTAGTATCATGAAGGTGATGATGCTGATGGTATCTCTTCAAACCTTCCTGTACCACAGAACAGAACTATGTAGAATTTAGTGCAGTGGTTGATTTGCTCTTATTAACCAGTTTTATCATTTTATTTAAAGCTCATCGCTCATTCAGTTTCAGGCTTAGCTATAAACTGTCAAACCCAAATAATAGAGCCTCCACACGCTGGAGTCTGTGCATGTTTGCATGTTTTCTGACGTTCTTCAAGGCAAGAAGTGAATGCAGCATTACAACATGTTCATCACTTGATTAGTCTTAATGCAGTACACCTGTGTCAATCAGTTGGACTGGTGTGGCTAAACTTCAAAGTGTCTGTAGTCCTGGGTAAGTTAAAGACACAGGTTGTGTCCGAAATCATTCACTCATTCCCTACTCCCTATCCACTATATAGTGAGCAGCAGTTAGTGAACTATATAGTGGACTCAACTTAAGACGGTTTCGGACACTACTCGCTGCCGGGCCGGTCGCACAACATGACGTCACATCGTCGTCGGCCGTCGGGCAGTTAATACGTGAAGATTAAAGCCGGCCGGTAAACCGCAATAACGGGGTTTTTCCCTTTGACAGAATTTCTTCATAACGGACTTTTAAAAAAAAAAAATTACATGTCCACAAAACAATAAAATTCAATTGTCTGTCACAGTCCCGTTCGCGCACGTCCGCCGTCTCTCTCTCAAAGCGCATTGCATGACGGTCAATATTGTCCATCTAGTGACCATCGGCTGCTCCCTACATTTCACAGTGCATTATGGGAGATATGTAGTGCACTATATAGGGTATAGCGATGTTCACTCAGAATTCGGACACCACTACAAAATGGCTTATTCACTATATAGTGAATAGGGAGTGATTTCGGACACAGCCACAATGTTTATAGTGACAATCAAGAAACACTAATCACATCGCATATAAAAAATACACTATACATACAATAAGATAGAAAAAGTAACAATAGAGATAAATGCTGCGTTAACATTAGACATCAGCCATCACAAAACACACAACATATGAAATAGAATAAGTTTTAAAATGAATAATTCCCCCTGTGGATTTTTTAAAATGTATCTACAGAAATCACTTAAATTCTTTAAAAGACCGACCTTAAAGCACAGCAGCAGTGGTAACAGTCACTGGGTACAGACCTCAGGGCTGTGAATGCAGTTTGTTGAATTTGAAATATTTGCAAATTTACTTCAATTTACTTTCACTAATTGCATATTGAATCCCAGTTGGCATTTTAATTGCTAGTGTGACAAGGCCTCTGTAAAACCAAATCAAAATCTAATTCTTAAACTGGCTGCAAAGCACTTAAAGATATGTCGCCGTGGGACCCTTATGGGTTTTGGCCCTATAGGAACCCAATTTGTTGGATATCCATCCTTGCAATTTTCTTAGAGTAAACACAGTTGTTTTCAATGTGAGATTTTAAGTAAATTGCTTGTTCTTGCTGTTATTGTTGTGCTTAAAATATTGGTAGTACTATAACTGGTTCACCCGTTCTTAGTAAATAGGAATAATGAGGCTGGTTATAGTGATGCCTGGTATTGTCTTTAAATCTCCTGGCAACTCTGTTGTCACGAGAAACTGACTTTGCTCAGTTTGTACCGCTCATTTATTACAAGTACATCTCCAAAAGGCTCATTAGCACAAGATGAGTCATTATCCCGCAGTGTGACGACCAACACCCATTTCCACTAAGCTCCCAAGACTCCTTTAGAGTGCTCCAGTGACCTTTAGAAGGACTTAACAGTAATTTCATGTAACTTACAGGAAACGTGGTCTTGATTTGTTCCCGTCTTTGCTAAGTGGTCAGTCTTCCTCTAGCTTGGAGATAGTTGTATGCTGTATATGGTGCCAGAAGACAGAGATGCATAATGAATGCTCGGGAGGCTTTTATCTGCCCAGTACTCAGCTCATTATGCTATTCACTCAGTGTGAAGTATAAACAAAGCTTCCTGTTCAAATGTCACAGGATGAATCATATGTTTTTATTTACAATTTTCGGCCATGTCATCACCACAAATATTTACTCACACAGAAGCCGGAAAGAAGAATCACTTTCACTGTGAGTCCACTTATTTAACAAATTATGTTTTATCCTCAGAGAAATAATATCACCGACACATCAACTATTCATGAATATTACCGTATTGAGTTTGAATGCAATGGCCCCTTGCTGATTCTTTGAACATCAACGTGACCATCAAATAATGTTTTATCGATCTGTGGTGCTCTCATGGAAAGGTCAGCCGCTCTGATGCAGCGGGTTAGTGGAGTCTCAGTGGTCAATACACGCTGAGCGATGGTGGAGTGTTTGACAGGGAAGCACAGATGGTGGGATTTCTTTGACTGGCGCTGATCAGAGACAGTATGTCCTCAATTTTCTGTCTGTCCAAAGAAGATAAAAAGGATAGAAATTTATTTATGAGTCAATTTATTTATAGCTAGAATAAACCTAATACCCAATTACCATATATATCTGTATCAACTGATCCATTGGCCATTCTGTCCATCCATCTGTCTGTTGAACACTTATATTTTCCTTTGGCTTGACAGATATCCTTGACATAAATTATAGATATTTAAGGACCCTCTGATTTTGAGGTTGTGGCACCAGATCAAATATTTTACTTATTTACACATTCTAATGGATTGATTTAAAGGTGCAATGCTTCATGTTGGCCACATTTTTAGTTTTAAACCTTCTGAAAACGAAGTAGCACAATTAACAGAATGTGAAAAAGTGGCATGTTATACACACATGCCATGTGTGTGTGTGTGTGTGTGTGTGTTCCTTCACTAAGCAGGAGCCAGTGTTAAGTTAGTCTTGTCTTTGTAATATAATGTTATATAAGACTTATTAGAATAAATTCCAATAGAACAGAATGAACATTCCCATTAATAAAATGTATGAAATGTTTGCAGGAATGTGAAGGGTGAACTCACTTTTGTGAGATACTGTGTATATATATATATAATACACATGCACTGGAGCTAAACTTACCCCGCTGATAAAGGAGCTAAAAATGGCCTGCCTTCATACAGCAATTAAATATGAAGAGGACATGATTATCCAACCATTTCACCCTCTGATCTTTTCATCTTGCCCCTCTGGGAAGACTCTCACATTCATCCTCAGCCTAGCTTCAGTGCGGAAGAATGAGGAACACCTTTCCTGTCATTTACAGTTCATTAACACTTCACAGCACTAAAATAAAAGTCAGATCTCTGGGTCGCATTACAATCTGCAGGAAAAACTTAAATAGGCTTCTGTGTTGAACATTTCAGTCTATGTTCAGAAGCAAGCAATTAATGTTTGAAGATTTAATACACATTAGCAGTGATATTAGTATAAAACTGGATCGAAGAGAGGAGAGAAAAGTTGGCCTGAATCAAACAGTCAAATTAACTCCTAACTGACTCCAGTTCTTTACCCAACACACCCATACTATGTGTGGTCTTCTGTTAACATGTTGCAGGGAAAACTTGCAGTGTGTTTAGGCTTTTACATTTTTTCTGGGAACATGAATGTGCACATGCTAGCAGAATGTTAATTGGACGGTATCCCTCAGTGTACAGGTTTGTATAAGGTCGCTCTGGCAGGCGTTTGGATCCTCTCGGGTGGGTCAGGACTGACAGATTCTCACAGCGAGCAGGGCAGGCTGTTTCCCCTGATATTTGGTCTAATAACCTCTACACTGCATTGTCTCCACTGACAGTTGCAGCTGTGGTCTTCCTTCTCATTTCCCCAGTCCGACATTAATAACACTTGACGTGCTCGCGCACCATGAGCAGCACACACAGTGGCTTTGCCTGATAAAACCCCACCGAGGTCTGTGCACTGTCAAATGGCAAGTAATGCAAGAATTTAACTTGACAAAATATTGAGCTCAATGCTATTGCAATGGCTCTTAAAATCTTAAAACAAGCACTGATTTAAACATTTTTGAAACATTCATTGATTTTTTTTTTTTGGGCCAATTCAGGTGATTCCATGGTGATAGTAAATCTTGAGTTACTCTTGTGTCAGACAGTCCATTTCATGGCGAGGCTCACCTCTTAGAGGGTTCCCCAGTCTGGCTGTGAACACTTGTTTATGTGTCTGTGTGTCTACCTGCTTCCCTGCCTGTCTGCCTGTGTGTGTGTGTTGCCTCGTCTGTGTGCCTGCTCATCTTTCTGCCTGTGTGTCTGTGTTTGTGTGTCTATCTTTATTTCTGCCTGTCTGGAGGCATGAGGAGGCACACCTCTTCTGTTTCTCTCTCAATAAGTCAAAGCACACCTTTAATAACACATTATGTGACATTTGTTTCTGTTGTAGACTATAGTTTTGGTATTTTCCCTTCATAAATGTTTTGTCAGTTAACATTGAGTTGTATTCTGCCTGTCAGGCACACAGACCAAAATGTGTGAAAATGTGAAAGAACACACAATTACCAAGAATTACACCAAAAATGATGTATTAGGAGTGAAAATTGTGGGAACGACAGCATGTTAAAGATATCACCACCCTCTTAATATAATGGAATAAGTGATTCCTTTCAGGTTTTTCAGAATATTTTAAGACAAAAAAACATTTTTTTTCCAAAAATTACTACTCTCTGAAAAATACACTTGTTCCAAGTGCACTCATTAATAATTTTCACAATGATTTTTTGTTTGCTGTTTGTTTTTTCTAATGGATGGTGAGTTCATTAAATAGAAAAAGTGAAACTGACAGGAAGCTACGAGCTGTTATTTATTCAGGAAACACTCATTTTAGATGTATCGGAGAGAGCAAATATAAAGGATAAAACAGTCCAGTCTCTCTTTATAAAAAGGGGTTATGCTTCTTTTTTTAAATGTCATCTGTAATTTAGATAGACAGATCGATGGCATCCAGAACTTCTATTATCACATCCATTGTATGAAAAACATCTCTCTTCCATCCACCTCCTCACACACATTTACTATCAATCACTGGTTACAAATTTGAATTATTGAATTAAGATTGCACTAATCATCTTTCATAATCACATTTCACCAGCAGTCTCAAAAATCTATCTTCAGTTGTTTTTCTAACATTACAGTTGCAGAGCAAAAATGATTTGTCAGCATCTTATGAAACTATACAGGGATTGAAGTCTTTTGTTATGAGACAGTTTAGGGAACACACAAACTCAAGGAACTGATAATCATGTTGAGAATGTTCTGTCTAAAAACAGCTTTAATTGTTGCAACATGTCCAGTCATTATACTTATCATACTCTGGAGGAATTCATGATCTACTTTTACCATTTGTGCCTGTAATGGGAAATTGACAGGTCTTGCACTATCTGACACAACATTTGATTAGTTTTAGTAACACATGTATGTTAGGAGGAGAGTGTGTATGTGTAACTTTGAGATAAAGGTGTTGGGGGTTTATTGTTCGATGGCTCTATATTTGATTAACATTTGAAGATATCACTCCCTTTGATGATGGTCACAACTGCCTGAGGTCACGGATGGGTTGATGTTTTACGACCTACAGCTGTGTGTGTGATCTTGGAGTGATCATGTACTGTATGAAAGGGAAACACAGAACAGACTCTGTATAGTCTGCAACACTCCGTGGTGTGCGTTGATGCGTCCTCTTGCAGGAGTTTTAATAAACCACAAAGACCGCTCTCCTGTTGTGAGTCCTGGGTTCTTCAGAAAGTGCCGCTACAGTGCCCCCTCGTCTGTTACAGCAACACACAGTGGATTAAGAGATATAATGTGAAATGATCTGATAAGATAAAAAGCAAAGTGGTGAAACTGAAATAGAAGTGTACACATTGTTATTCTCTGCCCTCATACCCTGAATACTGAGGTGAATAAGTTCCTGATTGCTGGGGAAAAATGACTTCTGACGCAAACAACAGAGCTGTGTTTGGTATTCTTGAATTGTGGTCCACTCACTGAGCTTTTCCAGCACTTCAAACATGAAGCCTGCAGTGTACATACACTGTTCACCAAAGATGAACTGGATGCAAAAAGGTTTCACTTCACCCAGGGGTGCCCAATCCTGGTCCTTGAGGGCCACTATCCTGCATGTTTTAGATGTCTCTCTCGTCCAACACACCTGATTCAAATGATCACCTCATCATCAAGCTCTGCAGAAGCCTGATAACGATCCTGATCATTTGAATCAGGTGTGTTGGAGGAGGGAAACATCCAAAACATGCAGGATAGTGGCCCTCGAGGACCAGGGTTGGGCACCCCTGATCACCCCTTTACCCATTTCTGCTGAGCCCACTCAAAATAAATTGAGTTTTGATTATTCAAATGCTGGTGTAACCAGATTTTAACAGGGCTGTGTTAAAAGGTTTTTGGCTTTTTGGTTTTGTTTGTTAGTTTGTCTGTCTGCCAGCAGGGTTATATATGGAATAACTATTGGCCTGGTTTTCATTAACTTGGTTAAACGGTGTAGCATGGGCCTCAATGGCAGTTCCTTTTAAGTTTGTTTGCCAATGTGAGCACACAAGGGGAATAGAAAAGGGATGGATGGCTTGTTGAAGGGAAAAAAGTCAAGTTGTTCACCACATTGTCTCATTGATGACTATACATAAATAGACAAGCTAATGACTAGCAATGTTTCTGACTCACGCGCACAATAAGAAATGAAATATCAAAAGTGGTCCGTGGGTAGCTCCTTGTCCTGTTGCTGCTGGCTCTCAGAACAAGTGGATATCATCATCAAAATGACAATTTTAGCTTTATAATGAACTGCTCCTTTCCCACAAGCATGTCCGTCTCATTTATGAACCATGATAATACCGACCTCACAATTAATGGTGGACTTTTTGTATTGAATTTGTAATACAAGTTCTAAAAATGATTCTCTTTTTATGATAGAAATCTTAATTGCATGTCTTAACAAACCCCAGAGATAACTTCCTGAA
Source organism: Serranus cabrilla (assembly GCA_903364295.1). Lineage (NCBI taxonomy): Eukaryota > Metazoa > Chordata > Actinopteri > Perciformes > Serranidae > Serranus > Serranus cabrilla. The sequence continues at coordinate 53,926 of CAFUXE010000769.1, read as the reverse complement.
ATAATGGCGACCTCTCTGCAGGATTTGTTCACTTGTCTTCACCCTGCCATAACAAGTCAGCGGAGACATGTTTTCAGAACACAATGTCATGGGCAATGTCAAGTACTCATTGTGTAACAATGTTTCTCAAGTGCTGAAGAGAAATGGATGATGGAAAATGCAGAAACATTGCCTAGGTAACACATAAAATGGATGGATACAACCTTCCATAGTTTTATCCTGAATGTGTTCAACCTTACTGCCACTATACTGATCATATACAATTAAAATATCTCCAATGAACCTTAAATATCTTAAATAACTTAAGTGTTCACCACATTGGAACCACTTGGAATTGCTCTTATGAGATCAGGCAAGTTAGGAAATACAATTACAATACAATTTTTAAGGACATTGAAAAGTTTATTCTGCACAATTGTTGTACACAACCAGTGTAGGAGGAAGTAAAATGCTGCCCCCCATCAGGGCTCAAATATACTTGCTTTTGAACCATGCACATGTGTAGACAACCAGCTGCATCTAGAACGTAAATGTTCACATACTTGCCTACGTACAACGCGTGTCACTGGATTCCTCTAGAGGGAACACTAGATAAATCCGACTGCCAATGGGCTCAATTAAAACACTGAGGTACAGTAGAGCTGCTGAATTTGCATGGTGTAATGTAAACAGACTAACCTGATCTCAATTTACTTAATAAAAGTCAGTTTAAAGGTGAATGAATATACTGGAAATGCTGGAAGTGAAGCCATTGAAGTTACGGAAGTTACAGAAAATATGTGCACAACGGTAGTTACGTTAAAAACTGAAGTTACGTAAAAGATAATTTACTTCTGTTTTCAAATGAGACATAAACCCTGTTTTCCTGGGTAAAATTTTGCCGTATGTCGACAACATTTTGCTAACTTAACTGATCCTAGCGGTTATATGAATACTGCATATCGCGGACGCGTGGTGTTAATTTCAGAGGATACACGAGGCTGATGCGTCATGCGTTTGTGTAGTTAAAAGTAAATTATATCTTTAGCCTTAGTTTGGAGCATGTGGTCAGGTATTACACATTGCACCTTTAAGGCTTAAAATAACTATTTATATATCCATGTTCCCCAGTTTGGACCCAATTGATCTTGATGATCCTTTACTTGGGTATCGTTATCAACTGGTACTGCAGCCATTCTATGTTATTGAGTGCAGACAGGGTTATTGTTGGTGATTTTGGTCTGTGGTTCATTGTTTTGAGAAATGTTTCCATCTGCTGTGTGAGAAGTGTCTGTTGAATTCCTGACAGCTTGTGGAGGCTAAACATTAACGCCACAATTGTGCTGCTCCACTAGTTTCAGAACCGTGTCTTACGAATATCAACTATGTCAAAAGGCCATTTTAAAGAAAAGGGGACGATATACCTTTGATCATTTTGTGCTACAAACTCGATTCAAACAAAGACAAAGATACAGTGAATAAGACTGGTGCTGCATTTAACAATTCCGAACCATCTCATGAGACCTTGTTCCTCCATATACTAAAAAGAGCAGATGGTAGAGGCCTCTCATTCTTCCTTCTACTCACTGCAATCTGTTAGCCAAATGATCCACGGAGAAGATGAGATGTTTCTTGGTGATTTCCCAGACACAGCGTGCCATTAAAGCTATTAGGCAACACAGGCTCTGCCGATCTACAGCAGAAAATTAGGCAGTGTTTACAGATCTATGCTGTTTATTAGAAAAGTTTGTAAAAATGGTCAATTGGTAGTTGTTTTACTAGTGCTGTAAGACAAATAGATAGGTCCCTGAGTAAGGGATCCATATACATGTATGAGAGGGAGGGAATCCGTGACAGCACCTCGTCCACAGTTGTGATGAACATTTACTTATCTGACAAATGGAATAAGACACACTCACTACCGTCTTTTTCTGTATGACAAATATTATCTAATTATTATTATGATATAGTATTTTACTATCAATCATAACCATAGTCAAGCCTCCTGCAGCATTTCTATTGAATTATCTATTATGTGATGCTAGACAGCACGGGTGTAGGTTTAATTGTGGACAGTATACAAGGTGCTATTAAAGTGTCACTACCAATATTTTGAAAACAATCTCCCATCAGAAGATTTCCTATTTCGATTTCAATTTCTTTGGAGCTTTGGGCTCTTCTCTCTGTTTTTTACTCCTTTCTATTCTGCCTGTATAAACCACTTAAACATTTTTTTTAAACAATTGGTTAATTTTTACAATAGGGTCATTCTTACTTTGACATTATTTTAATATGAATACGGCTTGCCCATTACACAATGAATATTTTTCTTTATTTTAATTTATTGTAATATTTATTGAAATAATAATGGTAATAATAAGAGTTAAAAGTTCAACTTTTTAATGGCTTTTTTAGGATTTGTTTAGCATTTTGGCTGTGACTGTATTAAAAGAAATTGCACTTGAAGACTTAAAAGTGATTCTTAATGCAATATTTCACAAATGCATGGGGTGTCTGAACACTTTTTTCCACCACTGTACTAAGAAAAAGTTAGGGAACAAGTCAACTGTGCATACAGTATTGATGGTCGTACCAAAATGCCCATAGCAAAGCTAAAGCCAAGCCTATGTGTTTGATGTTATATCTTCCCCAAACTAGACACATTATACACTTTATTATAGACTGTTACTGCATTGGTTATATTGTTTCTGTATGAAAAACAACAACAAAATACTGGTATTGAGTTTCAACATTTTGGTATAATCCATCTCTAGAATTAGATTCGGTGGGTTTATGTCACAAAACTGCACTGACAGAGCGGAAGTTTTCAGAGCTGCTGACAGTAGCAGATGGTTAAAGGAGTGATCAGCGAACAACTCTGAATAAAGATAAAACAGAAAGGAAAAATCCAACACAATGAGCTTCTAGATACTGTGACGTACTGTGTATTAAACATGCAATTTCTGCCATAACAAATGTGGAGAGCAACTCTAAGTGCTTCTCTGATGACTTTTTTTTCCCTCACCAGCCTGGAGAGTCTCATCACATTATGCAAAGAGAGTGCTGCAGTCCTTGACTGTAATTGTGCACAGCAAAATGTTCCCTTTTGGTAGATAATTACAAGGACTACAGCAGAATGCAGTACAGTACTAAACACATTTCAATTGGCTAATTACAGTACACGTGGTACTTTATAATGACTAATAATCACCAAATATTATTATAGCCTGTAAGAAGCTCATGTGTGTCATTAGGATTGTAATTGCCACTCTAATGATATACAACAGGTTAAGAGATTTCAGGAAGTGTAAGCTTTACAGGGAAAGAATGACTGAGGACAGAAACTGTGACTCTTCAGTCAAAGTCAAAAGGCTTTTTAGTGTTTTTAGAGATTCATGCTTCAAGGAATGTGGTGTGTCCATTTTACTGGGCGCACAAAACATCTTTTATGCCCATTTGAATAAAGCAAAGCTCTGCTTTCAGATGGATGGGTCAAAGAAGGTACACAGCCATTGATTTTCTTTGTAGTTTGTGATGAAAGGTGCTCATATTCAGCTTTGAGATTGTGAACAAAAAATTCAATTTCAGCTTTCAGCTTGCTTTTTTTTTCACTGAATTGTTTCAAGTAAAGTGGTCTGTGGTGCTTGTCCTTGCATTTTCAAATTACCACATGCCTGTTGGCTTTAGCTAGCTAACAATGCACATTAAATTTCAGTGTGGAACAGAAGCTAGTTGCAATAATATCTGCAGATGGTGAGAACTGAACTGTGTGCATCAAAGATCAGCTAACGGCAATGCTTTGATACGTCACATGGGACACAAACCCTGTTCTCCTGGTTTAAAGTTCGCCATTTGTTCGACCCATCCACCCTGAGTGCAGCAGCTGCCATTTAACCTCGGCATCGCCGCCAATCATTACTACCATGTCACCGAGTGATGTCATTAGAACAGGGAATATGTGCACCAAGCCTGAAAACAAGGCTTGGAAAACAACCATGGTCATTTCACGTAATTTTGTGAGGTTAGGCTGATTTTAAAAGTTGTTTGCTTGTCATTTTGCAAACATACCTAAAAGCAGGAATTTAGAGTTCTTACATGTCAAAATCATAATGTAGTTATGTCAGCATTCTTTTGACCCATTTATTGCAATCAAATCACAGCAAAACCTATTTATTTGGGGGTCATACCACTGCTGTAGCTGCAGTTAGCATAGTTCTGATCATCTTCACTCTGTTTCGGAAACAAACATTTCAAAAGTTGTTTGCTTATTGTCTCACAGACAGACCTGACAAAACATGGATTCAGACTTCATGACATCATGTTTTAGTTATATTGGCATACTTATTGTTTCATTGCAAGTAAGTCACAATCATTTTATTTTGGATACATACCAACGTAGTGGCTCAGTGCTGTACTGGCAGTCATCCAGACACAGTTCCTGAAGAAGCTGTGTGCACCTCTGGAAGATACTGTCGATCCAGAATTGACTGTTTTTTTTAGCTTTCTGACATATCTGAGACTCCCACAACAGGTTCAAAAGAGCAAGGATGGTTACTGCAGCCGTTATTGGTGCCATTGCTTACACTGGCGAGTCTCGCAAGAGTAACATCAACAAACACCAATGTGATCTAATTAACAGGTCGCCAAAATGAAAGGGCCAAAATGTGGCCTGCAACAGATGATAAGGTTTGTGTTTAGCTTAGCTGAAATTCCTTTGCTGTTTGTTGAGTTGTTGAGGACTTTTGGCCCCTATGGACTGGAGGAGTGAGTAGTCAGCAAGCAATGATGATATACAATCATCAATAAAACAGGATTATGGATCACCACAACTATAAGAGGTCCTTGAGCAAACAGTCATAAATGTGATTAGCTGGCATAGAGACAGATTCACTGTCTCACATATGCAGCCAAATGCATGATATCCTCCAGGATTACGTCTGGTGGAGATGACAAACTCATTCCAGGTTTATTAAGAATTATTGGATGAGGAAAATTATTAGTCATAAAAGATTATCAAAGAGAATTGGATTTCTTTTCTCTGAAAACTCTTGAGTGTAGTTCCATGATGATTCCATGAGTCTCACACTGAAACTCTAAACACACTGTCATAAACACACGAATTGCCTCAACAGATTCTGTGAACATAACGATCCGGCACATTCCACCTCACTCCTCTGCCAGGGTCCCAACCAACTCCAGTGGACAGAAGAAGGAGAGGCCTTTCAGACGTCCAGCAATCGCTCAGTAAGAAACATGTTTTGCTTCATCCAATGCTTTCTTTCTTGTGGTTGTTCCCTTGCAGGAACCACAAGACAGCTGACATCCTGTAGCTTATATATGCCGTAAAAGGTCCATTACGCCATGCTGGAAGCACTTGCAATTAAGGAGGCCCTTTACTTTCTTAATAACTACTAACTCCTGCAGACTGACCATAGGACACTTCACTGGTTAAAAAGAGTAAAGGACAGTAATGGAAAAATCCCTGCAACCTGACTACACAAATCCTTCAGTTCCCAACATATAAAATCCAAGCAGAAACAAACGACAAACAGTTTGATGTTGCATTAATGACACACACTGTTTTCTATGCACATATAGTTAATTTTGTATTGTCAGCACTTCATTTCTGTTATCTCAAGTGACATTAATGTCATTTTCTTTCGTCTAAATGACCATGCTGCTGGTCCTGGGGAGGACTCCCTCATCAAGAGATGTGAATGTGAATTTAACAGTAAGTAATTGGCTTTCTCCATGAAAAAAAGGTTGGGGGGTAGGGGAGAAAGAAAAGCATTTTTACAATAACCAGGTCACGCAATGTTTTTTGTAATCTTTGATTATTTAAGTAACCTAGGTCACATGATTCTTCAACAAATCATCAAAAACGACCCCATAAGTAATTTGTACAGCTGCTTAACATGAAGCACATTTATGTTTATTTGTTGTAATTATGATGGATGCAATGTTGGAAGTGTCTTTAGATCATGTGCATAGCTATGTCACATCTACCTCATGCTAATTTTGGAATGAATAAACGGCGTATGTGGTCATATGGTTTAGAGGACTTGGAGGACAATTCAGCATTGTGCTCCTATGACATTGTTGGACTCTTGGTGGAGTGTATTAAAATCAATGCAGTACAACCACAGATATCGTCTTCTTTATTCCACACATTCTTCTTCCTTGTCAAAACCTGCTGCCTACATTACCCATAATTCAACATGAGGTGAGGATAGACAGAGCACTGGTAAACACAACCAACACTGATTCAAGTGACACCACTTTAGTACATTCATAAAACTTTACACAACTCTCTTTTATCCAACTTTTGTCACATAATGGATTCATTAACAACACTCTCTGATGTATATTATTGGTGGTAACTTTATATATTCCCCTCATTCTGGTAACCCCTTCCCAAGATACTTCAGTCTGCTACAGCCTCAAAAAGAAAACAAATGGCAAAAGTCTGCATCATCGCACAGATTTAAGCAGAAGAAGTGAAGCAAAAGTGCTCTTTATACTTTTCACCATTGGAAACTGTTACACTCTAAACTGTTGTTGCTGCGTAGCTAGTTGAGCTATTTCTATGATTGTTAAATGTAATTTTGTGTGGAAGACAACACAGAGAAGTGGATGTGTGTTGTCAGTAAGCTGTATGAACTGATCAGGACAAGACTTCATACTCCTACTTGTTATAGAAAGAAGTAACCCCAGAGATCATAGTTTAACATTATTTAATATAACATTCATTCATTCATATCCGAACCGGCAACCCTCTTGCTGTGAGGCAAGAATACTAACCACTACCCCACCATTCCCCCACCGTGTGGCCCTTAATAAAACATGATAACACAAAAATATCAACACATTTGCCTGACACCATGACATTGTTTTCATAGTCATTTGATTTAAATGTTACTACCACAAGCGATGGTGTTACAGTTTTGTCAGACTAGTCATGACATATTGTAAGCTTCTCAACAGCAGTGTGCGAAAGTATTTAGAGGGAAGCAGACATGTGCTTTTTACTCCTGTGAATTAATAAAAGCTTAAAAAAAAAACATTTAAACACAGAATTATCAGTATTCTTTCTTTTACACCAAGGTGTGAATGCATTTTGGGCTTGTTTGCATCATTTATCTAAAACCAGACTGTGAGTAGTTTTCACACATACTCAAAGCCTGAGAGTTGGCGGACAGGCAGTCACTGTCGCCTTTCATATTCTAAAGAATTTGTTCAGAATTTTAATGAATATAAATGTATATTAATACCTTTGGAAAAGTTAGTGATCCTGTATGGTGACTTCTCTCCAGTGTAGAAAAAAGTATTCAGCAGAGGAAGTGTCTGGGGATGAGTTTCCATTAAAAAAAAGTGATAATTACTAGGTTAGAAGCAATTATTATTCAGATCATTTGCATTTATTGGTTAAAGAAAGAAGCTGGTTAATTATTCATGTGTCAAACAGCATGCACATCTCCATTTCTTCCGACATTTTATTCAAAACAAGAGCTGAAGAACAGATAAAGAGAACAACTGACAGCAACGCTGGAAAAGGACAAAGTCTTTCGTCTGTGTTCACCTTCAGGGAAAATGTGATGCAACAACTGTGGCATGTGTGGCACCATCCTTGACCTCTCCCGTCTGCACTGACCCACCTTTTATTGCTACAGCACTGAGGCTATAGACTAAAGGACTGAATGGTCATTCCTCACATTGTAACTGTGGCCTAATTTAAAGGCATTAGTGTTCAACCTGTTACAATGATAACTCTCTTGAGAATGTGGCCTCCCCTTTGTGTCACCCAGCACTGTGACATGAATGCATACCATGAGCAGGGAAAATGACTTGGTGTTCTACTGCATGTGGTGACACTGTATTAACAAATGAAATATCTGCTTCAGATAACTGTTAAAACCTAAATTCAGGTATGAGATTACAGCTTCTTATCAAGCAATTATGTCATTACTTATGTTACATAAGTTCTGAAATACAACACAATGGTACAGTGTGGTGCACCTGTTGAGGCTCTTCAGCCTTGGCAGCCTGACTGAGGAGGAACAGGTCGGCCCCATTCATACGGTATAACTGCTAATTTAGTGGTGAACATGTCAAAGGAGTTGTTCTAGTCATGCCATAAGTATCCATTTATTTATTTATCTATAAAACTATTTATTGTATTCTATTGATTTATTAATAAATCATTTTGTAAGTGTAACTTTTAAATGTTATTGAATGTCTTTCTTACTGCAACTATTAATCATTAATTCATTCACTGCTTAGTTTGTGTGTGTGTGTGTTTGTGGCAGGGGGTGTATTGTGTGAAGTACATTGTGTTGTGTATTATTTGTACAAGTGCTATACAGATAAAGCTTGATTGATTGGTTGATTGATTGAAATAAAATGCAAAAGCCATAAAAATCTGCTTTCTTATACATGTGGTTTAACGTTATATCGTAACAGGTACTTACTTGACGACGCATGTCAGTCAGTGTTGCAGATTCATGCAAAAGTAATGCAACAAGTAGTGTAACAAATTACTTCCTACAGTAATGCTGTAATACTCTGCCAATTTGACCAATCCAATAATGACTAAAATTCCACAATTGTGTAATTGAACTAAAGGCCTACTCCAGACCGGAGTAATGGTCATAGCAGAGGAATGATGGCCATCCAGCATGTGCCACAGAGAGAGGGAGGAGGTCTAATTTTAGAACGTGGTGATAAGCTGTGCTCCATGTGGGACAGGGTGATATCAAAGGGAATGCATGCTGACTCTGTTGCCATGGCGATCATAATTCAGCTTGGATGTCTCCTCATTAGGAGGCAGGGATGTAAAAAGAAAAAAAAAAGGAGAAGGAATAACATGAACCAAAGTCATCATTACGGCAATAGGAATCAATAGTTCCGCCCAGCAAAGGCACTATTGATATGGAGTAGTGTAATGGGTACACTTAGCTCTCGGAGTACACGGGGCGGGGGGGAGGAGGGGTCATGATGCAGTGCTGCTGCAAAGTCTTCATCCTCCAGTCCGTACATTTAATGATGGAACATATTACGGGCAAATATTTGCATCTAATAGTATGTAAAGGTAGAGAACCCTGTGCATGTAATGGTACAGTGATTAAAATGTACAACTTGATGTATAACAAAACAATGGTGCATGTTAGCTCTTGCTGCAATGATGCAAAACTGAGAGTAAACACTGCTAAATAACACCAACTCGCAGACCATTCATCAGGATAACAAACCAGAGCTGCACAGAGATTGATATCTCCATCCTGAGGCCAACATATTCCCCATGAAGACGCCGGGCTTTCCTTTCTAAGTTAAAAAAAGAAGAAGAAGAAGCTTGTTGCAACCCATTTATCTATGTCAGGTTATTTCAAATTAAAAAATGGATGAATAATTGATTTATTCATTAGCGGGATGTGACATCCAGAAGAGTTAATAAACGTAATCTCTAAAAATGGGCCTGGAACGACATTCCCCAGTACAGTAATTCATCATCTGGGTCCGGCTTTACATCATGTTATTAAATTCAGTCGGGACAGTACAATTATTCATCAAGTGAAATACAGAGCAAATGGTCCAGGCTCACCATATACATAAGACAAAGGTTCAGTGTAAGGGTTCTGTTCAAATTTGGCTTCATACTCTACTTATAAAGCATTAAAACAGAGAGACATTGGGAGCAAATCAAATAAATATCTTGAGAGCATGATTAGAATGTGTCCATGAAATTATTAAAATTGTTATTTTTGTAACCTGGTTGCAGGATATAAAGCTTGTGGTTTTAATTAGTTCAAAATCCAAATCAGGATATTTCCACTACTAGCCATAACTGTTACATTTGGAATGGATATTCATGGGATACAGAGGTTGAATCATAATGACAGGGCGACCCCTTGACCTCTACTGTAGCAACACTTTCAAGTCCAAAAATTCCCAGCAACTCTTTTTCCATGACTTTTTTCAGGTTACATGTTCAACTATCTAACTTGTTCCATGGCATTGGATGTGTTTTTTCATGGTTCCCAGAGGATGATTTCTAATGGTGTGTTCACAAAATACAAAGCACCAATTAAGCCAAAACAGATAACCCTCAGCTGGGGAAGCCTATCAGTGTTGAAATCCCCCTTCATAGCACAGCTCTAGTGAACTATACTCCATTCAGAAAACAAGCATTTTAAAAGTTCTGTGCTTGTTCTCTGGCAGACAGACCTGACAAAGCATGAATTCAGATTTTTTTTTCCACAAACCAGCATCATTCTATAGTCTTTTGGCATCCTTTCTTTCTCTGTTTATTGAAAATGAATCACAGAAAAATCTGGGTTTTTTTGGAAAAAGTTTTTGGGAGAAGGTACTGATATTCATAACCTCTGTGCATGAAGATTTCATGAACATAGACTATACAAAGCAGCAGGAACAAAGCAGCAATAGTGGTTATTTCTTCTATGGCAGATGACAGAAACAATTAGAATAATGTTGTTGGTATATACATTGATGCATCTTGCATGAGTAATGCAAATCAACACAAATGCAAGAGCATGCAAGTAATGAGTTGAAATGTTGTTTACCTTTGGTGTAAAAAAAAAAAAAACAGTATAATGCTTCCTAAAGCATTAGCATAAAAGACATAATACTATATATAGTGATCCGCAAAAAAAATCAACATATAATTGCTTTAAATTCATGAGAACATCAATGCTCAAGAGGCAATGTATGATTATCAATTGTGCAGAGTTTATTATAACTTTGGGAATGTGTGGATAGGGACTGAAGCTAAAATATATACTGATATGACATAGGAACTTTTTTCTTTTCTTTTCTTTTACCAGTTCTTGAGGCCTGAGTCAAGATCTAGTTTGAGGACATTTATTATCACATATTGAGCTTACACTGTGCATATTTCACTACAAAGCTAGGACCATGCAATAATCCAGCAATAATTTATGAAATGCACAATGATGAGGAAGAACAGGGGGGATGTTGGAGCCAAGGGCCTTTACACTTTTAATCCAGCCATGCCCCAAGGATGAACCATTTCTAATTTTGTTTGACACCAGAGTTTTCCTCTGGTGTCATCCTCAGGACAGACAAACATTACCTTTTTTTATTCACTACCTGTAGTCTAGTGCTCAGGTTACAAACAGCACTGCATTTCGAAGAGCTGCAGTGGTCTGTTCGTGTCACTTCAGGTACTGGTGGGAAGCTAAAATATGATCCAGGAAGTTCAGTCTGAGTAATAGATACAAGTCTGTTCGGTTATTCCGATTTCATTTCATGCACGTTTTTACCATAACACAATATTCAAAAGGAGGGCAAAAACTGTAAGAATAACTGTCTGTGACTGTGAGGTAAATATACAGGGTGTCCATAAAGTCTCTTTACAACTTAAAAATGTATTACAAAAGCAAATGAATAGACAATTATGGTCCATTTTAGAGTTAAACACATGCTAATATAGTATATGCTTTAGGCTGCGGCTGATTAACAGGTCACTACTACGGTACACTTTGTTTTCATCTACAAACTTTTATCCTTTCACAGTGTGTTTTCACTTCATCAAAATTAAGTGGAACATTTTGGTTCCTTAAAAATGTCATGTTTAGTTTTCAGTTGAACTAAGACGCAGGGGTATCAAACTGATCCAGGAAAGGGCCGAGTGGTTGCAGGTTTCTGTTCCAACCAAGAAGAAACACACCTGAATCAAATCAGTCAAATCACCTCAGCTGTCTTCAATCAGTTGATTAATTGCATCACCTGTGCTCCTGCTTGGTGGGAACAAAAACCTGCAGCCACTCGGCCGTTTGCTGGATCAGTTTGACACCCCTGTAAGGAATCTGCTGTTTATTTACAAGAACAATTGTCCCTCTCCAACCAACCTAGCTAGCTAGCACTAGCGTTAGCCGATGACATAGCATCATTCTGACTTATGATCTTTTCTGTGCATGTACCTGTGACAAAACAACAATATGGAGACAGCCCAATACCAATATGACGACGGTGAAAATACCAAACTCTCGGCTTCAAAGCAGCAGCTCCCGAACCAGCAGGTAAAGTCACTGGGACTATGTTTACTAATATGATCCAGTCAAGGGTTGAGCCAGACTTAGGCTCCATACTTAACAGACATCGGTATTCCTTCTTATTGAAGTTCCTGGAAGAAAGCAAATATTTCCAAAAATGTTAAGCTATCCCTTCAATGCCTCAGAAACCAAAAAATGCTCCATAGAGTGAGCCATGTTGTTTCAATCCATCCACTGCTGTACTTCTGTTTGGGACACTGCAGTCTAATCTGTAATCTTTTTTAATGTCCGTGCTTCTAATACTGTAAAACCAGTTTCTCTTTTTCTCTTAGTGGAATGTAATTTACTGTAAAATTTGAGATTTGTTTTTTATTATTATTTATTATTAAGTCAGTCTCAAGAGTTTCCAAAATCGTCATGGGGAAATTTAAACACACATATTCTCAATTATTACATAAGAGGCTCCAAATAGCCACTCAGTGTTCCTTCATAACATTATGTGTCTGCCCCAGGATGCCAGACAAGAATTATGTGTTTCTTCTCCCTTATAAAGCAGCAAAATAATTGTTGTTCAGAGTCTAAAGACAAGTAGCAATTTGGAAAACTTTCCTTTTCCTTTAGGGGACTGTTTACACCATTACTTCCATTTCAACCCTGACATAATGGCCCTTTGTCCCCAATTAACCTCTCTTAGTCACACCCTTTGCTACTGTGATCCCTTGTTGTTTTCCCAACTGCAACACTAATGTAAAAGGCCAAACCAGGGTGAATTCAAAGGACAACACAGAGCCAGAGGTCTTGGTAAGGAAAGGGCTTTCATAAGTGATCACAAAAGGCCCTACTGTGAGATCATACCTCCATTAGGATGTTATTAAAGTCAGCTGCACACATCTAGAGCACCGCTTATTTCCTAATTGTAATACATTGTCCAAGCTTTGTGGAGTTTGACTTCCTGGAAGCTAACGGCAGGCAATTAAGTGATATTATCTTCCTAATGCAATTATTCATAATAACCTCTTCTATTGGTAATTTTCCTCTCAATCTACTTTAATGGATCTAAAGTCTTTTTCACCTGCACCTGTCCCAAAAACTGTTCTGAGCAAAATAAATATTATTATTGCTCTATGATCATATGAGGATGCCTCAGACAAGGATCTCGGTCAGTTTAGATGCTTAAATGTGCTGAGATTCTTTTTTTGGCTGTATTAAAGTGTCTACCGTTTGCATAAAATGTAAACTGTACTGACCTGTACTGTTGAAGCCAGATGCTTGTCTTGCTGTGAGCCAGCGCCACCTGCTGGAATACAGAGAATGTTGTATCAGGGTCAGAATTGAGCTCAGTCATTATTGTTGGTCCAGCGGTGAAATGCTCGTTTCAACAATTTTGCCAGACAATTAAGCCTAGGTATAGTGACTGGATGTTCTGTGTAATCACTGGGCGAAGGTAATGAATAGTACATAAGTCCAATGTTAAGGAACTTTTGTATGTGTAGGGTACAAAGGGGAATTCATTCTTTTTTTCCTCCACTACATTTATTTTACAGCTTAAGACACTATTCACAATGATTTTCCATAATATGTTCCGTAAAATACATAACATATTATATATATGATATTAAGTCTCTACTGAATTATATATGAATTCTGTAAATTTTATGCAATGATGTTCTTAAATATAATTGAATTACTTTCATCAACAAGTTTTTTAATCAAGGTTATATAGCAACCCATTCTGACCAAATTAGCCTGTTTCTCCATGCAGGAATAGGAGGCCTCTTGACTCGGCTTTTTGACAGAAGGTGTCGACAAAAGTAGACCAACATACAGTATGGATGGGATTTCCAGTGTTAGAATGTTATAATACGTTTAACAATGTACCGTTAAAGATGTCTGAAATGACAAACTTTATGTGAATATATCATAAGTTGGAGGCTTTGGATCCTGAGCCAGCTGGTCCAAAAATTGGGATAAAGCAAATGTGGCCATATGACAACAGCACAAATAACTGTTTCAGGTACAAGGAGTGTAATTATTAAGTACTTGCCCATTATATTTTTTTTCATCTTTCCTTCCCCATTAGTTATCTCATGACCCTTCAGATTTCTCTTGTGACCCTGTGGAGGAGTCTGACCTCGAGCAGCTTCAACAGTAAAATGCTGCGTACACGCTGATGCATCAATATTAACAATCATACAATGGCATAATTATTAAGCGGTGGCCTTTTCTTTGCAAAAACGTGTACCTTTAAAGGTTACTTTGTAAGTTTCGATACTTAAGGTATGTTTTGCTTTGGTTTGTTCTTTGATCAATTCTGCCTTTTTCTTTTTGCTTATCCTTCTCCAGTATCAGCCATAACCACACTAAATATCGAGCCAAAAATAAAGTGATCTAAAATAAAAGGTACCCTTTTGCTTCCTTTTACCTTCTTACTGACAAATGTTGCCTGGAAAACATCTTGCTTCTCCTAGTCAGCATGCTGTCTAGCTAAAACATTTTGTCTGATTTAGCAGTAAAACAGACCCGGGAGCAATAAGGATACATTTAGAGATTGAGAAGCTGATCTTCTTGATGATGGTCTTGTTTCACATAGAGTGTCAGTATTAAATTAAGACTGTTTCCTATCCGGCTAAAAGCTCCTAATAGTTTCTTATTAAATCAGTAACAATTTTCCATGTTGAAAATCATACATAGAAGTTTTTATAAGCCCTTTTTAAAGATTTTCTATCTTTTCTTTTGTTTTATTAATTCTAAAATGACTATTTTTGTAATGTTGATGGGACAGAACAATACGCTTCAAAATGTAACTAGGAAAAGTATAATGAGTATTTTACAGCACCTCAACAGTGTTAATGAGTGAGAGTCAAGTGTGGATATGTTCTTTTCCAAACCCAGACATATCCCTCCAGTCACAAGCCTGCAAATATTAACAACCATATTGGTGAGAACAGCAACACAGAACACAGACCTTCCAAAACAGCTTGACTGCTCTAACACAGACCTAAAACAGTTTCTCACATTCACAAATTTTAAATTTGATCATTTTCATGTTTAAAAAAACCCCCAAAACATCAACAACAGTACAAGGATTTTAATGTTTTGAATCTTTGTAGTTTAAAGCCTGATTTGTTTTCTTGCTATTGGTTTCCGAAGAACACACAGCATTCAACAGAACTACTCAATTTAACAGAAGAAGAACCGGTGAAGAATACAGACTGGATGAGATCCATCGATAATTAGAATAAGTGTTTCATCCGATGCTGGTGAGACACAGTGAGGCGTTGGTGCCGCCAAATCCAAACGAGTTTGTGAGGGCGACCCGTTGGCCCTGAGTGTGCCATGGCTGTGCTGCGCAGGGAACATAATTCAGGTCAAACTCTGGCTCAGTGCGGTCCAGGTTGAGAGTCGGCGGCAGGACCCCGTGGTAGCAGGCCAAAGCGGTGAACGCTGCCTCCAGGGCCCCTGCAGCCCCGAGCAAATGTCCAGTGGCTCCCTTGGTGGAGGAAACTGCCAGATTCTCCACACTTTGCTGGAAGAGCCGCTTGATGGCTGTGTTTTCGGCCGCATCACCCAAAGGTGTGGATGTTGCGTGAGCGTTCACATATGTCACATCTGCCGGTGAGACTCCAGCGTCTCTGAGGGCTGCTGACATGCATCTGAAAAAGACAGCGGTCAAAGTTAGCTCAGAAGGGGGGCTTATAGTTTGCATAACAATTTTTAATATTAACTGAGTTTTCTCTTCCACACAAGTTGACTAACCAGGACATTATTCATTCTTCATTTTTTTCTATTTTATATAAACTGTGTGCAATGTGAAAGGCATTACTTGTAGTGACAATCTTTTTCCCGCACCGTACTGCAGCAGGCAGCTGTGTTACAGTAATGAGCTCTGATAAACCCACTCTGTCCTGGTAGACCTCTACACCTGTGTAGGGAATAAATGGTTCGTGCAGCCAGGGCTTACTAAGCAGAGTTTGGGCTGGCAGTAACAGGTTTTACCGTTGCATCCAGGCTTATTAAATGTAATTGGAAGAGCCGACATAGACCAGAGTGTGCTTGTGACTTATATAAGCAAACAAGATCATCAGCAAGAAGCTATTTCTATGTGGTTACAAATGCGTGGGGTGTTGGGGGATAATTCTACCTCATTCTACCAGGCTTATTAAATGTAATTGGTAGAACCTATATGGTCCAGTAGTTATGACTTAAACTTATGACATAAAAGATTAGTTATTTTGATATAGTTACTCTAAATCCCTATTCACACTGGTACAATTCCCTTCAAAATCAAACCATATGGCAATATGATTTACCAACCGTCTATGTTTATATTTTCCCAGACATAGTTTGGTAGTGTGTAGTACACTAGCGTCGTGTCATATAGCCTTAATAGATATGAGGCAGACATCTCAATGGCCAATATCTCCAATACTCTGCAACTCACACCTATACATTTTATTTGATGAATAGCACTACAAGTAAGAAAAAAATGTGTTTTCGATATTGGTTGTGAACTGAACCTCTAATCATCCAATCATCATAATTTCCAACCACCATGATCCACAGGCTGGGTTGGAAACCACTTCCTAAATAAGTTCTGGTAGTTCTGTCACAGAATATATGCTATTTTAATTTTTTCAATGAGAGGTATCATCAGGTTTCATACTCAGAGGCAAGGATATAGAATAAAATAAAAATGAGTCACCTAAATGCTCCATCTCCATCAGCAGTAGGTGCAGTAATGTGACTGGCATCCCCTGAAAGTCCATAACCCAGAATCTCTGCATAAATCCTGGCTCCTCTTTTCACGGCATGGTCCAGTTCCTCCAGGAGGAGCACTGCAGCTCCTTCACCCATCACAAAGCCCTCTCTCTCTGGGTGGAAGGGTCTTGATGCCTGTGTGGGGTTGTCATTCCACTTTGTGGCGAGGGCTCTTGCCCTGGCAAAACCTGCTATTGACAGAGGCCCCACACAGGATTCTGTTCCCCCTGAAATCATAGCAACTGCATCCCCATGGGCAATAAACCTGGCAGCATCACCTATGGCGTGTGCACCTGTGGTGCATGCTGTGGAAACTGCATGGTTGGGACCCTTGAGTTTGTGTTTGATACTTATGTGTCCAGCAGCCATGTTGACAAGGATGCGAGGCACAAAGAAGGGACTGACTTTTTTATAGCCCTTTTGTTGGAAGTCAGTTGAGGTGCGAGCAATTTCATCTAATGACACCATGCCCATGCCAACAGCCACCCCAGTATTGAGCTGTTCCTCTGGGGTTTTGGGGTACCAACCTGAGTCCTCCAGGGCCAGCTGAGCAGCTCCAAGAGCCATTACAGTGGCTGGTGACATGCTACTGATCTCCCCACGAGTTGCAAATTTCTCTTCCTGAAACTGACCCTGTTCATTTCCTCTGGGCACCAGTGCAGCCACTTTACAGGGAACAGTCTTGTAATCCTCTGAGTGAAGCGCAACAATCCCACTCTGACCTTTAATCAGGCGGTCCCAAGCTAGTCCAGTCCCTGTGCCCAGAGGACACACTAACCCTATGCCAGTAATAACAACCCTTCTTTGGTGCTTAGCAGTGCTATAGTGTCGGGAGTCTTGGCCTGGGCAAACACAGACGGTCTTCTGAAGAAGCGTCCTTATGTTCTGTGGTCTCAGCTGGAGTTTAGACCAGCAGACAAGTGATAGAGCGGACATGCTGTCAAGTTTGACACAGCTAACGTATAGCTTTGGTGAATCCTCTCTTCATATCAGACAGATACGTGAACAAAACCAAAGTTGAAATGTCATCTAGACGGTTCTGAACTTAAGCTAGTAACTTATTTGACCGACCACTACTTCAATGTTATCTATCAACGGTTAATACATTCATGAAACGAGAAAACGAGTCCGTCTTGAATCTGCCTGTAACAAATCCTTGGTAGAATTTCGAAAGCCAGATTAATTTAACATGTAAGTACTAAATTTCAAATAAAAACTAAACCGATATAGCAAGAAAACAAATGATTGTGCGCTATGAGACAGAATTATAATATAATACAATTAAAATTAATTTTAACGCTGCAAACACGTATGCAGGCGTTGATAGGCCAGCTAAACCCAGGACCCAAAACATCTATTAGCTAAAATTGCACCATTAGCATCAACGCTAGCTAGCTCTCATACTTGACAGAGACAGGATTTTAAGTATGGCTGTGTCACCAGCAGTGACAACGTTGTGTGAAAATTCAAATGAAGTCTTCCTAGACGTTGCGAAGTTGTTACTTACATACGCGGATAACATTTTAAGGTAAGGCTGTGAACTTACACACGCAATACACTAGCTTGTTGAGATGTTTTATGTTAGGTAAGCTGAGGTTTTCTCCTCTATATTACAAATAAAGTGCTTAACATCGTGTGATCAGTAGTCTTGCTAGCGATAAAACTAGCATAACTAGGCTCCGATATACGCCGTTGCTGCTGTTTACACACAGCCTCAAATCAAACTCTGTTGAATAATCTGGCATTTTTATGTACCCTTATGTATCAGGACACGCCTAAGTAGCAATCGCCAAGGTGTACTGGGCAATTCGCCATACATGTGACTCAGAAACAACTTTTTTGAAATTGTAATAATCTTGAATTTCACTTCTAACGCCACCTCTCCTTACATTTAATCTGAAATACGCTGTGGAAGGGGGTACATGTCTCAAATTGTCACAATTTTCTTTGCGTAGAGTTAACATGTACACATGAGCAGGCTCACAGAAATTAGTGTAATAAGATGCCCACTTTGTGCAATGGTTAAGCAGGTAGCAGTAAAGTAGAATTTGATTTCTATATGTGTACAACAATATAGACAACAACATTGATTGTTTTACAGAGTAATTAGTCTCTTCTGCCCAAGGGAACAGTTCTACTTCCTCATATGATGTAATATCCCAACAGGTCTCCCAATGAGGAAAAGTACAGATCGATCCGCATAGGCAATCCTACATTCTCCACCAAGTTGTTGCCCATCAAAGGTGCAGTGGAATGTCTTTTTGAGATGGGATTTGAGGAGGTAATTACTATGTTGCTGTCAGGAAGCAACTGTAACAAGTTAAAGCCAGTCTTCCACTTGCTTCATTCCAAGGTCTATTTGGTCACCTGTATGTTGGCCTAACAGTTAATAAATAATATGACATCTTGTACCTCTTTTAAGGCTGAGACCCACCTGGTGTTTCCCAAGTCTGCATCAGTGGATCAGCTGAAGCTCATCAGGGAATCCATAGCAGCAGAGAGGGATCAAAGGCTGCTTGCAGGACAAGCTGTCCAGCCTACTGCTCAGGCTGCTGCGGCATCAGCCTCAGCATCAGAGAGCTGTGCGGCTGCCTCCAGCCAGCCAGTTACAACACCTCCACCACAGCCTTCATCCTTGGTAAAAATGTGCTCCTTCTTGGTATAAATTGTGACAAAACATATCTGAAGTGTTTTGCTGTAATATTACTGAAACAGGATCACAGTTAATGATAAACCCCAATAAAATTCCTGACCGTTAGTAATACTGTTTCCAGTTTTAATTATCATTAAACCATGATTGATTACAGCACTTTGAAAAAGGTGCATCAAACATTGCTCTGTCTAAAATGGTTGTGTCACTTGTATGGACATTTAATTTGCATACTTGGTTGTGTTCATTTAAAGATTTCCTCTGGGAACTTTCCATTATAAAAATGCTTCTGTAGCAGAACTGGTCAGCCTGACCAGTGCTGAATCTGCAAAAATCTTGACCTTAATACTTGAGCACAGAATTTTAAGAAATATTTCTGCTTTCTGTTTTCTCATCACCAATGTGCAAAGTGCAGTTAACTCTCATTTGAAACCCCAATAATGCCAGCATGCCATCTATTGTGACAGCCTCATGGCTTTGGAGCGTGCATGTCTAGTATCTATAAAACATGTATAATGTGGCCACAGGTATTAAGAACAATGCTTAGCCAGATTAACCTCAAAATAAAATCAAGAAATTACTGATGATGGCCTTTGTGGGTGCATTATGTCCTAAAGGTGTGCCCTTTGTTAAAATTGTGTGCTCTGACATCTAAAGGTCAGAAACCCAAAGAAATTCAGTTTGCAAAGATGTGAAACAGAGTAAAGCATCAAATCATTTAACAGGAACTTGTGATGGCCATTTTTGCTTGAAAATTACATTTCAGGTCTACTGTAACCAGTAGCTCATAGGAACTAATGTATCTTGCAGGCAATTCTGTTACTTCAGTCAGAAACCTGATTTTAAACACATACATAAAAGACTGTAGCATCATCTGGTCAAACTCATATTTATCCTTGCTGTTTGAGTTTTAAAAAATGGCCAGAATAATAGATATTTTTTATGTTTGCTATATATTCTGAATTTGGTGATTCGACACATCACTGCATAACAAATTTACATGTTAAATTCTTAATGATTTGCTTCTCCTAATCACGATGTAGTATTTACAAGACATTGGAGGTAGGGTGTTGGAGTCTAGAATGAACACCTCCTTGAATGAGGATACATTGGCACTCTGTCTGTATTTGTAATCCTGATGTTTACACGTTTCTCTTTCAGGAGAACAGCATGAGCTTTTTTGTGACTCTCCAGTCAAACTTCCAACACGTGATGATGTATGAAAACCCTGAGCTGCAGGAGAAAGCCAGGAGCTGCATCCCTCACCAGCAGCTGTCCTCTGCTGCTGAACACAAGCTGAAGGAGGCGAAAGAAGCCGATCCAGGTGAAGTTGTAAATCTGTATCTTACTGTATGCAAATAGGCATATGCGTGTCTGTTTAACTGTGATTTTTAAAGAGTGACTAACTGGCTTACTTTCCCACTTGTAGAATGTAAACTTGGAATAGAAGAGTTCCTAGTGCTGGAGTTGCTCAGATGGTTCAAACAGGACTTCTTCTCCTGGGTGGACTGTCTGCCCTGCAGCCGCTGTAAAGGTCCGACCAAGAACACCAGCTCTCTCAGTCCAACCACTGAAGACCTCCGCTGGGGAGCCCAGCGGGTTGAGAACCACTACTGTCAGAGCTGCCAGCTCTCCACCAGATTCCCCAGGTCTGTGCGTCTGTCACTTTTTGACTCGTTCTTACTACTCTAGTGAGGGAGTTTTTGAGGTGATATTAATATTTGGATAAAGCTGCAGAAAGTGGTGGGCGGGTTTTCACTGCTTAGACATTTCATTGCTGAATCACTGGCTTTTGTAGTATTCACTGTTAAGAGATTTATAATGATTGTTTCCTGTCATATGGAGTATGAAAGAAATGACCCCCAAAGACATGAACATTAATGAACTGCTGTGGTTGCTTGTTTTCTTTGTTTCTTTTTTACCAGGTACAACAATCCTGAGAAGCTTCTTGAAACCAGGAGGGGGCGCTGTGGGGAGTGGGCTAACTGTTTCACACTGTGCTGCAGAGCCCTTGGCCTCGAGGCCAGATATATATGGGACAGCACAGGTATGTACATGACTGACAGATCTGGCTCTGCATGTCTGATTAGATTTTCTGTTCTGCAGAGAAAAAGCAGCACTATACTTTACACGGCTTAGGAGGAAGTGGGGTTGACTTTAATGAAAAAATATCTCAGCTGTCGGTCCACATGTGAAGATTGCTCAGTTGTCTTTCCGTGTGTTCAGTTATGGCGACTAAAGCCGCAATGTTTAGTTGATTAATCAATTTGTCAAGTGGTTGTCAACCCTTTTTTATGTGAATGATCCCGAAATTTTACATTAGGTGACTGACTTCCATTTGATAAGATTTCACTTCAGAGATTTTGGTTAGATGTGTTTTCAACCAGAATTCTATTGTCGGCTACAGTTTAGCAGAAAACAGTGACCTGTGAACAGAGCAATGACTCTTACTCATGCTGAGTTCACTTCTATAGTGAATTAAATAGTTAAAATAAATGATTCCTCATTTTTACGGGGACCCCCTGGAATTCCCTCAAGAACCTGTGGTGGTCCCTGGACCCTAGTTGAGAACCACAGGATAAATATATTGGCATAAAATTAATTGACAACTATATATAATTTTTTAAAGAAAAAATTCCCCAAGTTTCTTGTTCTGGCGTGTACATTAATGCGTCCCTGTCTCCATGGTCTTTGGTGATAATGAAGTAGTTCTCTTTGGGTTGTGGAGTGTCGATCAGACAAAACTAGATATTTGATTATGTAATTTGGGGCTTCGACCAAATATAAAACCGGGACTTTTATTATAGTTTCCTTGTATTTGATCGGCAAAAAAATTAATCTGCAGATTACTTAAAAAAAGAAAGAAAATAATGATTTGTTGCAGAGACTAAAAGAGTGCCAAGATGTGGTTGAAAGCTCTGGAAAACTACATCTTGAGTTTAGATTTTTTTGCAAACGGCTGTTTCAACGATCAAGAATGAGTTTTCACACTCGGTATTAATATTGTTATTGTAGCAGACATCTCAGCGAAGAAATCTGTTTAAGTGTGAATTTAACTTTTTAGATCTTTAGTAGTTTAGTCATTCTTGACGAACTCACCCTGTGCCTTCAGAACAGAATTCTGTGAAACACAATTTCTAACATTAAAATAGTATAAACATTAAAGAAATTCCATATATTAGGAACATGCCATAACAGAACTTTCACCTCAAAAATGTACTTTCATACTTGCTCTGACATCCTGACAATTCATCAGTGAATATCCCTTTGGTTCTCTGTGATGTTTCAGACCACGTGTGGACAGAGATCTACTCCGTCTCTCAGCGTCGCTGGCTGCACTGTGACTCATGTGAGAACGGCTGTGATAAGCCTCTCCTGTATGAGGTCGGCTGGGGGAAGAAACTGGCCTATGTCCTGGCTTTCTCTAAGGACCAGGTGAGACAAATGGACACGACACACAACTGCCACTGCTATTGCTAAAACTGTCAAACAGAGTAAACGTATAGATTCCTATGGTGGACTATGCAGTTCCAATCCAATACGCTTGGATTGTATACTTGGCTCTGTAAATGGGAAATAAATAACGGGCTCCGACTGAGTCACACAACATAATTCCATTACTCTGAACTGAACTGTTGAGTTCAAACATAAACAATTTTTTTGGAACAAGCTTTGTCTGCTTGGCATGTGGCAAGTCTACACCTTTATTTGTGAATAACCTTTAAAGATTTTTAGTGATGATATTTATATTATGTTATGATATGATATCATTTTCTCCTGTGTAGGTCTATTTTATGCTAGTATGATATTACGCAATGCAAGTGGTTTGTTTTGGAAGATTTATAAACCGGTTCATGTCATGATGCACAAAGTGTCTTTTCATGTTGTGTCCTTATGTGGAAGTTCTGATTTCCTGTATGTGTTTATCATCACCTGTAATGCATGGTGCCCCATTTGGTCCAATCAGCAAAAAGCTGTGCCAGATTTCCTGTAGTTTAAACAACCATTATCTTCCATGGTCAGCAGACAGTTCAGTTGACCACGTGTGTATGATGCAGGTTGTGGATGTGACTTGGAGGTACTCCTGCAAACATCCAGAGGTTTTGTCGAGAAGGACCAGGGTTCAGGAGGCCTGGCTGCGGCACACCATTAACGGGCTTAATGCCTCGGTAAGTCTTAACCCTTTAAACTCTTCTTATAAGACTAATTACTGTGTTCAATCTGATGTAAAGCACGTTCTATCTGCTCTGATACTGAAGAGGCAGCAGTCCCTGGGCGCTGACAGGAGGAAGGAGCTGACAGAGAGGCTGCTCGTCGAGCTGGTTGAGTTTATTTCCCCCAAGAAACCAAAACCGGGAGAGCTGGGCGGGCGCAACTCCGGCTCTATGGCCTGGAGGATAGCACGCGGGGAGACCAGGCAGGCTGCCACAGGAACCTCCACGCAGGTGCAGTTTATTTTTTAACTCTATAGTGTTATAACTGAGCTTACATTCAGTTTACATTCTGTTAGTTATCAGTTTCAGACCTATTTTTCTCCCCACCTTGACATCCACCTATCACCCACTTTCATCTATGCTGTCTTTCTCACTGACAAGTAGACTGAGGTTGCTGCTTCTTGTCTGTTTTTTTTTGCTATGTATGGGAGGAGCCTAGATGGTATGGACTTTTTCACTGAGACATCCCTGTTGGTTTGTGGACTCTAGTTTTGAAGCCTTGAGTTCAGCATTTATGGCCGTCACCATATTGACACTTTGCAACCAGGGAATGCACAAAACAGATCGGGAACCAGAATGATACTCGGAAGTCATCTGTCAACATTGGTGCTTGCTAGCTAGCTCGGTTAGCAAGGTGCAATTGTTTTTCAAAATGAACAACTGACTATTTAGTGTATATTAGTCCAGCAAAACACTGAACAAGACCTTTATGTTTATGCGATCAAACAGTTAACTTTCACAGTGTGTTTCGTTTCAGTGAAAACACATTGGCTTCCAAGTTGGCTATTCTTTTCAGGCATCGCAGGAGGCATTAATGACACCTAGACTGGGTCCACTGATCTGCTAGGTTTGCTTTTAAGGAAACTCATCAAGAGAAAAAAGTCTGAAAGCATATTTTAGTCATTGTTTGAGTTATTAAGACCAGAAAAGAGTCTCTGTTCCAACAACCCTGGTCCAGTTTAACTCCTAATTATTATTAATTTTTCAATCAAACTCTTACCATCAGCACCATCATCTTTATTATAATGATGAACTATGGAATCAATATTAGGTATTAGCCGGAATATTTGATGAACATTACAGACGAATCAAATGTTTTCCGTTTTGTCACAGTGTTGAAAATCATTTAAAGGAAACTACAGTTTAGCTCTGGACGATCGTATATTCATTATGATAATGTTCTACTCAGCCTGGAACTGTTAATGTCTAACATCACAAGAAACACATGATCAGACAGACTGTAAACACGTTAGTTATGGATATTTGGAGGACTTTTCCTTGTAACGATCCATCATAGTTTACAGACTCACTCACTGCTTCAACTTTGACCCACTTTACTTACCGTAGCTGTGCACACAGTTATCTAGACTTTTTTTAGTTTACCCCAAATATTGGCAGAAAGTTATGTTTATTTTCACTTTAAAATGTCAGTATAAATATAATAGGCATATAATGTCAGATGCATTAAACATCACAAACACAGTTCCACATTGGGATCACTAAGTATTGTATTCATAGCATCATAAAGGCTTGATGTGTCATGGCTTCATAGCCAATAGGCAAATGTCTAATACAAATCAGTCTTGGACTAAGAGTAACGTGTTTTTTCCCCCCAGACTGCAGGTTATGTGTTTACTCCCACTAAGAAAGAGAAGAGTGACGGGTTACTGCATGTGCGCTACAGTGCTGCCAAAGACCAGTACTGTCGAGTGTCCAACGACTCTGAGGTCACTCAGCACTGGGATCAGTGTGTGTGGAGGAAGGAGTACGTCTTCAGAAAGGTGGAGGAGGACTGGCAGATGGTACGTTTATTATTCTTTGATTAACTCAGCCGTATTTTTTTTTTCAGTTTGAACATTATATTTCCAGTAGTCCATGGCTCAGGATAGGAAACATATTTTAATGCTTTTGAAGATAAACAGAACTTAAAATGTAAACACTCAACGTAAGTCACAGTACTGCAAAAGAATGCATTCATCAAGCATCTATGATTATAAATGTATACTAGAGGGAATGTTAAATGTTTATATTAACATCTAAACTTCTAAACGGTCCAGAAAACAGGTTAAAAGACTTGTAACTTCACTGAACATGGGTAGGTGATCACTCTAAAAAGGCTTTTTGTTATTATCCTCCCATAAAGTTTCGGTACTTTTGATAGAAGCCCGATCGATATGGCATTTTTCAGACAGATACCAATTTTAGAGAGGTAAAATTCACTGATTGGCTGTTATACACTATATCAACCAAAATAAAGAATAAATGAAAATAAAATAAATATCTGACACCATTTGTCAACCATCCCAAGCATAATTTTCTGCATTATATGCTCTGTAGAAAACGTAGAAAACGGTTTGTAAATCAAATCAAAATGACTTTATTTATCCCCAAGGGGAAATCCAGTTAAAACAGTTCAAAACGGGTGGACTGACTTTTTTTGATTAAATAGCTCACATTATGTTCCATTTGAATGCTAATAGGCCACATTTACATTTTGAAAGAAGTTTTATCCATGGTTGGATTTAATCAGACAGTATAAAAACCTTGCAGATACAGGAAGGGTGTCAATGGATTTCAACAGACCAGTCAACCCTCCAGCAGCAAACGACGTTATTTTGATCTTGCCTAAGATTAGAAACAGGATGGAAATGTCTCGTAACATGAAAACAAGGCCCATAGTGGTAAAATAATCAGAATCAACATGCAGCTATAGGTGTGATGACCGTAATGTGTTTCTTTCTTCAGGTGTATATAGCTCGAACAGAGGGCTCCTCTATGGGTAAAATTACCTGGAAGTTTGACTTTGCTCCAGTGGGAATGAAGATAAAGTCTGTCTCGATCATGGCAAGTAGCCAGACCTTCCACTCTGGGAAAGTCTGCTGGCAGTTGCAAGCAGGCCAGATTACTGAAGAGTTCTCGGGAGGTATGGTTATGCAAGAGATACTCTGATCAAATACTCTCAGTGTATTTATGTGACATGATCCCTCCTCATATTTTCCCCTTCTGTGTTTGAACCTTTAGATGGGAAGATGCAGTCGTTCCAGAGTTTATCCGGCTCCTCGGAGTTCATTGTTGTAGCAGGACTCAGTGGTGGAGAAGGGGACTCGTCATGGCAGCATTCTCAGCTCTTCAGACAAAGCTTGAAGGAGACGGAGGAGTCTTCATTTGAAATCCTCATCCACTTAGAAGAAGCTTAACAGTTATTTTACTTAGTAAAATTGGGTTCTTAGTTTTCAGTGTTGACTGTTGTTTGGATAAGTGTGTATGATGAAAAATCTGTGCAATATTTAAATCTGTGTCAGTCCTCCAAGATGATTAAATATGCATGGTCTAATGATGAATGAAACAGGAGTTTTGTACCTGTCACAGAGTACAGATGTTGCCATGTTTTACCCATTAAAAAGGCCAAATAACCTGAGGCATGTAGTCTAATATACATGAAAGGGGTTTTAAACATAAGCCATAGTTTTTGTAACATTTGCCTTCACTGTGAATGTGTCTGTAATTTGTGATACATGGATACATTCCACACAGCAAACTGGGGCTGAATTCATCGTCTGCTCAGGTGGCTCCAGTTCTCCTGCTAGTAATAAACTGACTATTGTTGAGTTTGTCATTTAATTATTTGGCTATGGTAATCAGTTTTTTACACCTTGTCATGCCCAGTTACATCCCTTTGTATAGTTTTAAATTGAATGTTAGTTGTGGTGTGGCGAAAGGGCTGAATGTTAGGAAATATATGGTGGTATAATAAAGATATTTTTGCAGTCTGATAAGGCAATGTATGTGTTACATTATACACTGGTCTTTCGGTGATGAAGCTTGACGTTTTGCCGCCATCTTGTGTTGTAAAAAGAGCAGGGCCTTTAAATGTTGACTTTTCTTATTGGTCGAAATACCGGTGCTTATGAAAAGCAGCCACTTGATTGGTCAGTTTATCTGCGAGACGATTCGCCGTCTATCTTGCAGATGGCGGAGCCGGACAGCTAGAGCTGCAGCTAGCTAAATTTCGTTTTATTTCTAAATGAAAATATTTAAGTGTATTGTTTTCGGAGCATTTCAGTAAACCTCCTATTTAATTCTGTTTAGTTTCCACATGATATTGTAAGTCTATTTAATACGTGCGTTTTGTAAAGTATTTATTTTGCAGCAAGTAGCCGGTTAGCATCTTTGTTGGAAGTTTAGGCCTACGGTGCCACCGCTTGTCGATTTTAACAATAGCCGCGACACACTCCCCTGCTCTGCTTGTTTTGATACATTCAAAGGATTATCTTCAATGCAAACGGAGAAAGAACATGGAAGATAAACAGGTGTGGCTACGCTTCAGCAATTGATACGTTTGTTATGCCGAAGGACATTTAATTTAACTGGAATTGAAGACATTTTGCGAGTTGAATCACAAAAAAATTAGTATCACAAAGGAAGATGTCCAACGGCGCAGCAGGAAGCGGTGGTCTGGCTTGGTTGGTAAGTTAGTTTGTTACACAACAAACATGAACAAACATACAGTTTTCTTTAACGCTAAATAATGCATGTGCAGTACCTAAAAGTGTTTATGTTAACCACTCCGCACGCTCTCGGGTCGTTGCAAGCTTACGATCCAGTTTAAATCCCCCAGCAAGTCCCAGTGTTTACTCTCCTATCCAGAATACGCTTGTTAAATAGCGGCCAGCTGAGGTCTCGATTTAAATTCTGACCCGGTTTTAAAGGCCTTAGTCCTGAGGCAGAACTGTTTTGTTTTTGTTTTTTTGTTTTCTTTTACAAAACAACAACTAAAATGCACAATCTGCCACAACATTTTATCTCAGGATGAGGACGGCGGGCCACAATGAACTAAATAGCCCATAGTAAACATAATCATAACACGGAAATATTCAAACTAAACAAACTCGGCTAGAAATAGAAAGTTATGAAATAAGTGAATGTTTAACACACAATAGAACGTAACGGCCATAACTTGTAACATCATTAATTGCATTGCAATAAGTATTAGTGGATGTCTTATCTCATTTAACGTTAACTCCTGTTTTCTTAAAATTCTCACTGTTGACTTGTAGAAGCAGTGAAATAAACTCACTGAGTTCCAAATCGCTGCTCAGTTATGGAAGTCACTTTAAAATCAAATTGACTAGTTACCTAAATATGTAATTGCACTTCTTTCACTTGTGCAAGTCTCAAAGTATTCCTTGGGCGATGTGCATTATTGCCAGTAACATTACTTCTCATTCACAATACAGTAGAGTACAGGTATTATAAAAATTATTTTACCTTAAAAGTGTTTTTAAGAAAAAAAATTAAGAAATTAATTATTAATCTGTGATGCAACTATGATGCTTTTCCAAGTCCCAACTAAACTGTTAATTTGATTGATGTTTATAGATGTTTACATGTTTGTCTACATTCCCAAATTTTTCATGTTTTGTCTGGTTTATTTAATGTTGAATTGCGTATATCCATTTAATAACTACTTATTCTAAATAATTGTCCTTGAATATGACTGAGATCTCATATCGTATGTTCACTAACAATTAGAGCTTGATATTTAACATTTCCAAATATTACTGTGGGTGGTAATAGAGAGATATAAGCCAAAGTTCACTTAAATTACAAACACAAGTGCTCTCCAATTACTGTAAAATGGCCAAACGTTTCTGTTGATGATGTGTCACCAAATCACAAAGCCACGAAAGGTCTGGGGCATTCTACCTATGGCGGTGGGCACAGTAGAGTTATTTTCTTGCAGGTCTTCTCTTTTTTTTAATACCAAAAATGTTTTTGTCAAACAGGAGGCTGCAAATGGGAGAGGTGATGGTGGCAAGATGGAAGGGGCCAAGAAAGAAAAGGCCGGCTCAAAGTTGTCTGTGGAGAGAGTGTACCAGAAGAAGACACAACTAGAGCACATTCTTCTCCGTCCGGACACATACATCGGCACTGTGGAGCCCATCACCCAGGTGAGTCCGGAGCAAACTGCCTTCCATTGTTTACGTCAAGAACAAACTGATGAGCCTGTTTCAGACATACCCAGTATTTCGTACATTTGTTGGCATTGTGTTATGAGAGGACCTATGGACATTTCTCTGTAAAAGTTGCTCTGATAATCTGCCTATAACATTTCACTAACATTTTCTGCACAACTCCAGTGTAATCAACTCTTGTCACATAGTCTGCTGCTTAAGCCTTCCCCACCTCCTCTAGGAGACTATAGAGTGTCATCGAGACTAGACACATGGTATACTAATCTTAACACATTAAAGTACATTTTAATCCATTGCTTTTGCATGAAATGGGTTCAGAAACTACCAGTTATAGGCTAAACAACATTCTCACCAATATAGACCCAAACAGGGAAAGAGCCAAAGTGTTTTACAAGACCAGGGGCCAGATGGTTAAACAATGTATATGCACAAAATAATTTGTAATCATTTATAAATGTAAACCATCATAACTTGAAAGTTAATTCTATACAATTTGTTTCAACACAACAAAAATGAAAGCCACATGAGGGCTGCATGTTTTCATCTTAGGTGCTTTTTAGAGGGAAACTAAAACTAAACTAAAATACTGTACCTGTGATTTATTACTGGTTTAGGTCTGTGTCTTGCAGTCTGATTGAGGCAGCAGAGCAAAATTAGATATCCTGAAAAAAAGGCTACGTGCTCTGTAGTGAGGATCTGTACAAATGAAGTGAAGAAAGAAAAGTATATTTCCTCTTCTGAAGACTATAATAACCTTTATTCATTTGTTCAAATGAATTACTAAAAACTTAACAAGTTTTGTGTGATCATCTCTGATTACCTTCAAAAGCGATGCAGCTTTGACTATGACACGGCACAAAAAAGACAAATCTATGATTTCTAATAAGCTTAACTTTGTTAAACTGTGTGCTTATTTGCATGGTCCCTACTGCCAGTGAGAACTAAATATTATTTGTGTCTTTTTTTTTCAGCAAATGTGGGTTTTTGATGAAGAGATCGGAATGAACCAGAGGGAAATCACCTACGTTCCTGGACTGTACAAAATCTTTGATGAAATTCTTGGTAAGTGAATTCAAACTGTTCATCATTCGTTGGCACTCCAAACTGCACAGTTAATATAAAGGTTCATTTGTCATTTGAGATTGTCCCTCTGTAACTGGGATATTGAAGGCTTATTATCGCCATAAAACCGGTCAGCGTCATTGACTGAATCACAGTCTGCTGCTGGCACTGCAGCATTGATCTAGGACTGTATGTGGAGATTAGTTTCCCTGCAAGCTCGTCTTTGTGCGCCCTGTTTTCAGCCTGAATGAACATTTGTGAAAAATGACAAGTTGTCTCAAAAATAATTTGGCAGCTCATGGTCACAGCTGCAGTATTATTTATTTTACCCGGTAGAGAGAAAGCACGCTCGGTAAGTGTTCCTCAGCTAAATACAGGTTAATAAAGAAGTAACAGTCTGTTAAATGTTAGTTTTAATGAGTCAGTACAATGTGGGAGTAATTCTTTACTCGATGCCTTTTCTAGCAAAGTCCACCAGTGTAATTAGATCTCGACTGCAGTGGCTCAACACTGTACTTGCAGCATGAGAGTGTTGATGACTACCTTCATTTCTTAGCCAGTGTGTTTATGAAGGCGTTTGATTAATGACAGTGTCATTGTCTCGATACACTGCTGTGTCCTCTGTAGTTACACAGGTGGCAGAATCACTCTCAGTAAAAATACAACTTAGAATAATATTTGAAATTCATCTTTTTTTAAAAGTTTTTTGTCACTGAACTGAATCAAGCAGGTTATATAATTATTATTCAGTTGTTGTGTAATTGTACTTCCATTTTATTCAGATATAATGACATTAAAACAATAATTAACCTCCCAGATAATATATTGCCTTTTACGGATGGCAACAAAAATGGTACAGATACAGGTTCCTTACTGTTTCAGCATCCCAGTCCAAAATAAAACCTCTTACTGTCCCCAGGGATCTCATAGCCTGGTAAAATATACATTCTCTTCAATATTTTAGAAGGATAAGCATCCATGTACCCACTAGAGCTGCAGCTGATGATTTGATCATATTCATGTTGTTGGTTACTTATTTAACTAATCAGTTACTACAACATTGCTGCCTTTTTTCTGTTGTTGTAATTATAAATCCATTGTCTATGGATTTTGAACTGTCGTTTTATCTGTTAACAGTCAATGCAGCAGATAATAAACAAAGGGACAAGAACATGACTGCCATCAAGATCACCATTGATCCGTGAGTACAATATTTTCTATTATAATTACCAAATAAAGTGTACTTAATAGTGTACCTCCAATCACCATCACATATGAAAACTAAAAGCCGTTTTTCTTGTCCCATGACAATCTTTTTTTTTTTTTTACAAAATTGGAAAATGGAAATGTATTCACGACATTATGAGCTCATTACATCCTATACCAGCTCCTTTTGTGAGGAAATTTGACTTCCTGTTGTCAGCTACTGGGATTTATTTCCTTTATCAGTGAGCTGTAATAGTCTGGCTGGGAGCCTGTCCCTGCCTGTATTCAGATGTCTTCTTTACGCCGTGGATATAACCAGGGCTCGCTGAATACATGCAGAAGATGGATGTGGTTTAAAACATGGATCCAGGCATAACTACAGTATAATGAGCTTGTGCTGAAATGCACTGAGCTCTTGTTTTATATGCCGTTCGCCTCCGTCCTGCCAACTGCATCAACGTCTGACTGCTTAAACAGCAGCGTGTCCTTCAGACGAGCTGCTGCTCTCTCCAACGTCCCCTGCTGTATAAATGATACCATTAGCCCTGCCGCATTCAGGTCTCTGCTGCTAATGTGGTTTTATAGAGATGTTAATGCTCCTCTCCACTGCTCCCTTACCCTGTCTGTGGTTGAGCTTATCGGGCACTGGTGTCATTAATTTGAGTCACCACAAACCTAACTGCATCACATCATATCAGAGATGCGATGCATAGATATTAGGGACGGACATTTCAAGCAAAAACACTATTCAACGTTCACTGGTAGCTGTTTGACCATTCCGCAAAGATTCCCCACACTGAGAGAGAAATAGAGAGAGAGTGATTCACAATTTTTTTTTTTACAACTCTAGAAAATGTGCTTTTCTCTGCTACTGCACACTGGGGACTAAAGGAAAAATCACAGCATGTGTACATGGCAACACTGAACACCTGGAGCGGGACTGTCAGCCTTGTTTTGCACATTGACTTTAACTTGCTATAAACCACAGATTCATGCTTCACAAATCATGTGCTTGTATCTGCCACTATTGGCGTATCAGGCATTGGGCCTGCTACTGCTATTAGTATGCCACAATCCCAAATGGACAACCAAGAATAGTCCATTGTATTGGAAATTAAGAATAAATGGTTTTTCAGCAGTTTTCTATTTCCAAAGTCATCCGGTGAGCCTGATTGGACCCTTTGCCGGGCTGGTTCTGGCCTTGGGGGTCATATGTTTGAAGCAAGCCAGTGCATTTCATTGCACTGTAGCTAAAGCTATACCGCCCATGTGAGATTAACAAATTGAGTGTGCCACGTTTTACTGACACCTCATAGTCACACGTTACTAGTGTCCCTCCTATCTGTTTTTCCTCTCCTCTAAAGTAGGGGCAAGTAGTGGCCTGTTCAGACCTTTTTGAGAAGGGCACTTTTTCCCAGCAGACATTGAAAGAACTAACATTACATATTTGATTCCACTTGCTGGATTTTGACAGCTGCTCGATCCAATAACCGAGTTATGGCGCTGATAACAGAATTGAGCAAATATATCGGTGTTGATTCTGTCTTAATACAAAAACGTCACCTCTATAAAATATAGTCAAAAATGTAAACACAGCCCCTTTGATACAATCCTGCCCTTTATTCTGCCTCCACCAGGGAGTCCAACACCATTTCTATCTGGAACAATGGTAAAGGAATACCTGTGGTGGAGCACAAGGATGAGAAGATGTATGTCCCCGCTCTCATTTTCGGCCACCTGCTCACCTCCAGCAACTATGATGATGATGAGAAAAAGGTGACAGGTGAGAGGAGACTTCTTATCATCTTTATCATTGGATATTGAAGGTCTGTTCAGGAATATTGCTAACCGCTGTCTGTAAAACTGACTGTTTGGCCCAGGTGGACGTAACGGATACGGTGCTAAACTCTGTAACATCTTCAGTAACAAGTTCACAGTGGAAACTGCCTGCAACGAATACAGACAAAGTTTCAAACAGGTGAGGATGTCTCATCTGTTAAATATGCACTAAACAAATTATACCTGGTTCATCTGCTCGTAATCAGCATCAACTTAAATGAAGACTATGTACAATTCCCACTGAATGCCACAAAGAGGATGTTTTTTTTTCCAGGTTATCATTTTACAAGACAGAAATGATTGATTTGATCTGATTGTCGCAAATGTTAATATACAACCTTGTCAGTTGCATGTGATCTTTGAATAAGGTTATTGCTGTTTTATAGGGTTTTGTCATGTGGTCATATCGAAGGTAAGGTTGTGTATATTATCACTTTTTGTGGCTTCACCCTCAAGTGTTGGAAGGGCACAATTGTTGAGTCACTAGATGTTTCATATCACAGCGGTTTGGGAGATTAACTATATGCACTGGTTACAGTCAGGCTGGTCGGGTTTAAAAGGACCAAGTACATTTTTAGTAATAATGTAGAAGTGGATATGGCACCGTTCTTACCAATTGCAAGTATGTGTGCATTTTACCATGTTTTTTTTTTTACCACCAGACGTGGCAGAACAACATGAGCAAGACCTCTGAGCCCAAGATCAAGTTATTTGACGGGGAAGATTTCACCTGCGTGACGTTCCAGCCAGACCTGTCCAAGTTCAAGATGGAGACGCTGGACAAAGATATTGTAGCACTCCTGACCCGCAGAGCATACGATGTAGCCGGCTCCTGCAGGGGCGTCAAAGTCACTCTAAATGGGAAAAAATTACCTGTAAGTCTTTATTTTATTATGCATCTTCCCACTTTGTTGTAGAGTTTAGTGTTTTCCAACAGGGTATCTTAAGATTTTTACCACTGTTAGTTCCGACTGACATGAAACAACAGTCTAAATAGAATTGTTAATGTCATTATAGTTTTTAGAAGTGACTGTGTTTCTGAGTGTCACCATTGGGCTGTAGTCTTGAGTTTTTCAAAATCTTGAAATCCTTTAAAAAGCTTTGTTGACTTTGGAAATGTCAAGCTGTAGTCAATCGTCAAATCATGATCAATACAAATCCTCAGCTGAGCAAATATGTTATAAATGCAATTCGTTGAGCCGTAACCTTAGAACAACGCCAACACTGACTGTATGTATCACATTGTCATAGGAGCCTACATGCATTTTTTAGGTGATGAAGAAAATCTAAGCCAGGATCACCTTTTCATTTTATTAGTAAAGTTTTTTTTGTTCTCACTGAACTACTGAATATATTACCGCTTTTCTCTGGACAGTAAACCAAACCGTAACTAATAATAAGCCTCTAGGTAGCATACATTAATAGTTCACTGTATTATTAATTAATAGTCTATTATGTTTACCAACATATTTAATGTTAATAAAACGTAACATTACCAGTTTGACTATATTTTTATGTTTTGCTGGAGTCAGTTTCACACTGCTGGTATTGCAGTTAAAATAGTACTGATGGGTACTGCTTAACACCAAACAAGTCTTTTTCACAAATCCTTTATTATGGGACAGTGTCAGACTTAAATGCCGTTTTCGAGTGTAATGTGGCATCATGTTTAAGAGGTGTAGAATGTAGCTGTCACATTAGAAACTAGAAAAGCACTCTGAGAGCACAGACCTCTCTTCTCTTCATATTTTTCATAAATATGATCAATTGTAATTTGTAACAGCACACTGTTGTCAGGCCTATCACAAGGCCTGACAACGTGAATATTAGCCTTTGGAACCTAAATTGAATGTGTCTTTTCTCCAAATACAGATTACCGGTTTCCGCAGCTATGTGGATCTGTATGTGAAGGACAAACTGGACGAGACGGGTGTTGCTCTGAAGGTGGTGAATGAGACTGTGAATGATCGTTGGGAGGTTTGCCTCACCCTGAGCGAGAAGGGCTTCCAACAAATCGGCTTTGTCAACAGCATCGCCACGACCAAGGTATCTGAACACAGACAGTGAAAAACTGTTAGAAGAGGTTAAACAATTAAACATCGAAGTAAAGAGTGAATATGTGTTTCTAACACTGAGGATATGTGTGTTTCAGGGTGGCAGACACGTTGACTATGTGGTGGACCAAATAGTGTCTAAACTCATTGAAGTGGTGAAGAAGAAGAACAAGGCAGGAGTGTCAGTCAAACCCTTCCAGGTAGGCTTATGAGTGATTTTATGCAACATTTTGAACTGATTGACTGGTTTCATTGCACACATTTTGAAAAACTGACTCAACTCAACTGTCTCAATTGTGCTTCAGGTGAAGAACCACATCTGGGTGTTTGTGAACGCTCTGATAGAGAACCCCACGTTTGACTCCCAGACCAAGGAGAATATGACACTCCAGACCAAGAGCTTTGGGTCCAAGTGCCTTCTGTCAGAGAAGTTCATCAGGGCTGTAAGGACACTACTCATTCTTTTTCCACTCCTCACTCTGTTTGTCAATCAGTCATTAAATGATTTTGTCTCTTTGTCGCACATAGGCAACCAACTGCGGGGTCGTCGAGAGTATCCTCAACTGGGTGAAGTTCAAAGCTCAGACGCAGCTCAATAAGAAGTGCTCATCTGTGAAGTACAGCAAGATCAAAGGCATCCCCAAGCTAGACGACGCCAATGACGCTGGTGTGTTAACACTGTGATTGTTTATTCATCTGTTGCCATGAATGTTAACCTTCACTCTTTTGCTCCTGTCACATTTTTACTCACTGTGGCCATGTTTTTCACTGTCCTGCACCTCTGTGTAAGCAGCACAATTATGGTTAGAAATGAGAAGAAACGCATAACACAGTTATAACTGACCACAATGTTTAAGGATGATTAAGTTAATTTGATTTATTTTAACCAATTCGAGTCCTTTAATACAGAGTATCTACTAAATTTGTCAAACCCTGTATTTCACAACTGCACATCTTTCGCTGCTATTAGTATCTGCTTGTTTCAGCAGTCTGCAGCTGTTTCTTAAACAAGCTACTTACTGGGCCAAATACTGAAGACCATGATCACCAAATGATCAAGTTAATGTGATTAAGTTATTGATCTGGTATAAATGAAAGAATTTGAGATGTTGCATCACCTGCTAGACACATTCTTCTGTTGGGACTACAGAAACACTTGTTTTGTAGAGGGCTGTAACAGAGTGGAGCTTCCTCCCTCACCAATGTTCTTTCACTCATTACAGACACTAGCATTGGATTTTGATTCCTTTTATTTTTGCCTTTAAATATACCCAGATGGACCCCAATACTAAACAATACATAATCTGCCTGGGGCATCTTAATTAATGTAATTATTAACACGTGTCTTTACTACTGTGATAATTCAAAATCTTACCCATCATACCCATCGCCTTTATTTATAAATCTGAAATTTAAGTTCATAGCCATCCAGATAATTCTACACTGCTGCACTGATTGGATTGTTAATTGTTTTCATGTCGTAGGTGGCAAACACTCCTCTGATTGCACACTCATCCTTACTGAGGGAGACTCAGCCAAGTCTCTGGCCGTCTCGGGACTTGGAGTCATCGGGCGTGATCGCTACGGAGTGTTTCCACTGAGAGGAAAGATCCTCAATGTGCGAGAGGCAACACACAAGCAGGTATGACACTGGATGATAATTCATTTATATGGTAACATAAACATCAACAGTTTAGTAACTAAATTTAGCTTACAGTAACAGCTGCAAAAGTGATTTGTGATAGGATTAGTAGGCTTGGATATTTTTTTGTACTAAAAACACTGAAAAGACAAGCAAAGAAGATAAAAAGTGTT
This sequence comes from Serranus cabrilla, assembly GCA_903364295.1. Lineage (NCBI taxonomy): Eukaryota > Metazoa > Chordata > Actinopteri > Perciformes > Serranidae > Serranus > Serranus cabrilla. The sequence continues at coordinate 16,345 of CAFUXE010000769.1, read as the reverse complement.
TGAAGATTTGCTGATTGGTCGACTTAAACTCTTATTTCCTGCTGAGTAGGTGGTGGTGTCTGTGGCATCTGCCCACAGTTAATGAGTTTTGCCAAATCAATGAGCTGAAAGCAGCTGAGATCTGCGTAGACTGGAATTTATTTGAGTTATTTTTAGTAGGAATAAATAGCTTCAGTTATATTATAAATAATATAATAATTATAAATATAGCTAAATGGAGCTTTATTAAGTTCTGCCTTGCATCTGAAAATCCTTTTTTTGGCTCAACAGATCATGGAAAATGCTGAGATTAACAATATCATCAAAATCGTTGGACTGCAATACAAGAAGAGCTACGACGACCCGGAGTCGCTGAGGAGCCTGCGCTACGGCAGGATCATGATCATGACCGATCAGGTGACCCGCCTCAGCGACACGTGCAAAGCTTTAGTAGAATTAAAGTCGCTCCACCTGAAGTTCTAACATTTCTCATCTTGTTTAAGGATCAAGATGGCTCCCATATCAAAGGTCTTCTTATCAACTTCTTCCACCACAACTGGCCGTCCCTCCTGAAACACACATTCCTGGAGGAGTTCATCACACCCATCGTCAAAGTAAGAGGGACACACACACTTTCACGTTCTGCATATTAAGGCTGAACAATTAATCTGAATTTGATCTTAATCTCAAAATGGCCAAGTGCAATATCCGAATTGCAGGAGGAGCAATACTAATGTATAAAATATGTGTCAAGATATTATTGTGAATGAAGTACCGTGGCGCTGCAGAGATACACAGTGTATTCACATGAGAAAGATGACTGATGAATGAAACGTCTTTGTTTGCTGCAGAAAATCACCATCATGATCATTCTAACATTTTTAAATAAAACAACACAACACAAAAAGAACAGTAAAGCTGAACCTCGATTTGTTGTCTGCAGGCGACCAAGAACAAGCAGGAGATGGCCTTTTACAGCATTCCAGAGTTTGATGAGTGGAAGAAACAAACAGAGAACTATAAAACCTGGCACATAAAGTACTACAAAGGTTTGAGACTCTCGTATTGAATATATTAATAGAAACTCTCAAATAAACATTTATGTGAATTCTTAAGTTCCTTCTGCTGTTTCTTTTTTGTTTATTTATTAAAATGTTACATTTATGTTCCAGGTTTGGGAACAAGTACGAGCAAAGAGGCAAAGGAATACTTTGCTGACATGGAGAAGCATCGCATAACATTCAGATATGGCGGAGCAGAGGACGACGCTGCGATTACCCTGGTGAGTTTAGTGCCACCAAAGACACACACGGTTCCCTCAGGGAGCAGAGTTCTGAAAATACCATTCAAGATAATGCACAGACAACCACTCTCATTGACTACAGTGTAAAAAAAAAAGCTCTTAAAGGTAGGATCTGTAACAGGCAGCGGTATTACTTTATGCTGTACAGGTGTCTGTATTTACCTTTCCTCTAACTGGATATTGCTTCTTTAAGGATTTTTTACAGATTTTACAGGAGCCCCTGTAGTGTATGTGTGTCAAAATATTATGGGATGAATCCCCCTACTTACAGATATAGACGTGCCTGAGCAGGATTTGGTTATTATATGCTGTACCTGAGGTTTAGTACTTTTTTTAATACTTAAATATTGATTAAAAAACTCCTTTTCAACAAACAAAAAAGCTTTACATTTAACGGTAACGGTTCTTAAATATTCTGTATTATCTGTACAATTCCCTCTGCATAAAGACTAATGCCTAACATACAGTCTAAAAGTTTGTATCAAAAACTGTGTAATCTAGACCTAAGAATAGTTGTTATGTCAATGCTCTGTGCTTTACACACATTATGGTCAATATCGGGGAAAAAAAACATGCAGTCAATGGAGGCTGATCTGCATTGTTTTGCTGCAGGCTTTCAGTAAGAAGAAGACTGACGACAGGAAGGAGTGGCTGACTAACTTCATGGAAGACAGACGTCAGAGGAGGATGCACGGCCTGCCGGAGGTTTGTAGCTTTGCTTAACATTGTGTGAGGCAGAAATGAAAGAAAGGGAGTTAAGATGTTTTGGTGTGTGTGCTGTTTCCACTATGACAATTATCACGGCCAAGCTTCTGTGATTATGTGAAATTGGATAAATGGTATGATATTTCTCAGATCTGTTTAAATTGGAAATAACCCCCAAAAAACACTAATTGATGGAATATGTGTATTAATTTTTATTTCATTTGGGTTTTCTCAGCAATACTTGTATGGAACTCAGGCCAGACACCTCTCCTACAATGACTTCATCAACAAAGAGCTGATTCTTTTCTCCAACTCTGACAATGAGAGGTCCATTCCATCCTTGGTTGACGGTTTGTATATTCACCCCCTCTCTGTAAACTGAGTAAATCAAACAATCATTATCTTCTTCTTTGGAAGAACTATGACATTGATGATGGCATGTGTGTGTCATTCCCAGGTCTTAAGCCAGGCCAGAGGAAGGTGCTCTTCACCTGCTTAAAAAGGAACGACAAGAGGGAAGTGAAGGTAGCACAGCTGGCCGGTTCAGTGGCAGAGATGTCTGCATACCATCACGGAGAGGTACAGTCCAATCAATGTCTCCTAGACACGTGACACAGTGTGTTGAGAGTCATTACAACACTGGGGAAGATGAGTAGTTAGCAGTCAGGCTTGAGACTTTTCTTTTCAATCTATTGTACCATCCAGTGTAAGATAAGAAACGTTGGAAGTGAATCAACAACAATGGTCTGTTATGTGTTCTTTGTGACAGACATTCATGCTGTATAAAGGCCTCTTCACACCAAGAATGAAACTAATTGAAAATAAGAAATATTTACCATTAGTTTTTTTCACATCAAGTCCAACCCATGTATCCACATTCTGTGCATTTCACCAAAAGATTTTCACCGATGTACATCACACAGCTCATTGTTGTTTTTGCTATAATAAACCCACACATAACTCTACACACTGGAGACAAAACTTACGATGTGGTCCTATTTCCTCTGGGTGGTGCCACAGAAACGTTATTATGTCAGTTTGATCATTTATGAATGAACATAGTCTGAAGGGTTTATCATATTTGTTTATTAATTTTACATTTACATCGCGTTGATACAAGAATTTTTGGTCAATTTATGGTCAGCTTATATTACCTCCAATGCTTAAGGAAAAACAGTGAGTTCAGCTAATTTGCTTCCATTGCTGGCAATAATAATCATAGTAATAATACTGGCTATAAGGCTATTGCTTATCCTTTATGGTCAGGCTTTATAGTTTACCTTTCCTAATGACTACATGTAATTTATAACATATAATATATACAGTGCAATGTCAGCCAACATGCTTTTAAATAAATGTCTCTGTACTGTATGTTACCTTGACCATTAAGTATGTTTACCCCACAATGTAATCCTTCCCCAGATGTTGCCTTTGGGTTTCCTGTCTTTATGATTTTTATTTTGTTGTCAAAGACGGCAGAACTTGCAAGACCAACTGGATCAATCAATATCCAAATTGTTGTGACGCTATGAACAGAATTATGACACTGATGTCTGAGAAAAAAATTGACTGATCACAAAAGCAGAAGCCTTTTTTTTTTTTAAAGGTCAGCATCCAAAATCATCAGAAATTGAAAATAGTAGTGTGTGTTTATGAGCCAATCCAAACAAAGTTTGTTTTGTTTTTTTTATACTTTACCTACTTTAGTGAGCTAGTTCATGGAGGTGTTTAAGTTATTCTCTATTGCAGTCACTATTTCTGACCACCCATTTTCCATGTATCCATTCAGCAAGCTCTCATGATGACCATAGTAAACTTGGCCCAGAACTTTGTGGGCAGTAACAACGTGAACATCCTGCAGCCACTGGGTCAGTTTGGTACTCGCATCAATGGAGGCAAAGATGCGGCCAGTCCTCGTTACATCTTCACCATGCTCAGGTACAGCACATGCAACACAACAGTTCGATTCTTCCGTTTATGCCAGTTGATGATGCCAAGATGTTCTTGTTCCTGCAATCTGACATCTTCTTCCTTTTCCGTTATTTTCACAGAATGTGTTCCTTGTCTGAAACCTTTATATAAACTCGGATTGATTTTAATACGTCAGTCTCATAACGGTGATCTCTTTTCCCACAGTCCACTTGCCAAGATGTTGTTTCCACCAATGGATTCCAACCTGCTCAAGTTCCTGTACGACGACAACCAGAAGGTGGAGCCTGAGTGGTACATTCCCATCATTCCAATGGTGCTAGTGAACGGCGCGGAGGGTATCGGAACAGGCTGGGCGTGTAAGATCCCCAACTATGACGTCCGAGAGATCGTCAACAACATCAACCGCATGCTCAACCACCAGGACCCCCTGCCAATGGTAAACAGTCTGAGGACATTAAACTTTGCCTAATTGACTTCTGGTGTTCTCATTTCCATCATCTTGATCGGTGGTTCCTGGTTTCTGATTGACTGTGAGTAGGATTGTTTGATTTGATTACTTAACCCTGTCAACATTGACCTTTTTACTCTTCTGTTGATATATTAATTTCTCCGTTGGGTGTCCGCTCAATGTGTATTGCTCAGGTGTTTTTTACTGCTTAATCTACTATATTGACATCATTTGGACACAGCTTTACATTTAGATTTTGCACATGCATAGAGCTGCAGTATACAAAAGGCTCTACCATATGGGTATTTCTCATGCAGGATTTATTTATTGTTTTACTTGAAAACACTTTATTGTGATACAATGTGTTATTGAGATATGAAATTATCTATATCAGGATACAGGATTATGGCCATACCACCATCCCTATTACCCACAGAGGTATATTTCTATCCAAAAGAAATAACTCTGTTCAGTGTTTTTGCTGGTTGTAATCTCCAAAGTGGTGTAACATTAAAAAAATCAGTATTTCTCAGATGCTGTTCTAAATCTTATTCTGGTATCTCCCTTTGTCATTTTTTTCTTCACACAGCTTCCCAGCTACAAAAACTTCAAAGGGGTGATCCATGAACTGGGTCAGAACCAGTACCTGGTCAGTGGAGAGGTGTTGGTCATTGACAGAAACACCATCGAGATCACAGAGCTTCCTGTTCGAACATGGACTCAGGTACAATTCAGCTTATGCTGGATATTTTTCTGGAAGAATAAAAGAAAGTAATAGATGATGTGGTAAATCTTAACTGTGTATTCCTTGTTTGTGTGCAGGCATACAAGGAGTCTGTGCTGGAGCCCATGCTGCAGGGCACCGACAAAACACCAGCTCTCATCAGTGACTATAAAGAATACCACACAGATACCACAGTCAAGTTTGTGGTTCGCATGTCTGAGGAGAAACTTGCCCAGGCTGAGTCAGTCGGCCTTCACAAAGTCTTCAAGCTGCAGTCCAGCCTTACCTGCAACTCCATGGTAAACTGTGATTTCACTTCAATTACACGATTTCCGTTGTATTTCCAAAATATTTCACTTAAAAGTGTCCGTGGTATGTCAGTAATTCATTTTTTAAATAACTTCTTCCTCAGGTGCTGTTCGACCACATGGGCTGTATGAAGAGGTACGATTCGGTCCAAGACATCCTCAGGGAGTTCTTCGAGCTCCGCCTGCACTACTACAAACTGAGGAAGGATTGGTTACTGGGCAGCCTGGGAGCAGAGGCCGCCAAACTGTCCAACCAGGCTCGCTTTGTTCTGGAGAAGATCGAAGGAAAAGTTGCTATCGGTAAGAATGCAAAAAAATCTGGTTCTTTGATAACAAGGAGAGGTTGAATGTGTTGTAACCCATATTTTTTTTGATCCAAACAGAGAACAAAACCAAGCGTGAACTGATCCGGATGCTCATACAGAAAGGCTACGAGTCTGACCCAGTGGCTGCCTGGTCCAAATCTCAGGAAAAGGTACTGATCTGTACACGTACACATGAATTCACACAGAAACAACAAAAGTAAAAATGAATTAGGCCAATAATGAGTAATGCAAATATTCAGAGCTTTCAAACTAAATCTTGAAAGTTTGGAAAATGCTTAATATTGATTTATATGTTTACAAGGTTTGGAAAATGCTAGAATTTGAGTGTCTTCTTTGACAAATGCTTGTTTTCCAACATATCTGGTGTTTTATGTACACCAAAAATCATTCAATATTCCAAAAGAAACAAACAAACCTGTGTGCTTCTCCTGGCATCTCACATCAGACATGGAGTGGAAATGAAAAGGGGCTCTTTTTCCTCTCTGCTCCGTGGTGTCACGAGGGCAACATCTGCTCTCAGATTGCAGCACATCCTCTGACCTTTGATGTTGTGCAAATTGAAGGTAGCTAGCCAGCTTTTGTACTTCTCATCAGCTACTAGAGAACAGGTTAATTTTATTATCACTTTAGCAACCTGCCAGGCACTAGTTTTAAGGACAACTGGCTGAACAATGAAACATATAAAAATGGCTTCATAGAGGAGCCAGATCAATCCTCTTGATGTGATTCCTTACTGTGATTATATGCTTTGATCATGATTCTTTCATGCTTGCTTATTTCCAAAGTAAATATGAAGAGTTGGTAACATAAACAAAGCTGCGATAAACATTAATGAATTAATTCTGTAAACTTTACTTCTTCACCTGCATTTATACTAACAATTTAGATGTGATGGTAAAGGATGTAAGAGTCTGGAAGTTGTTAGTTTTATGCATCTGAAAGTGCTTGAATTAAAAGAACCTGTGGGAACTCTCTGGTTATGTAGATCAATAAAAACCAAAGTTATGTTTTAGGTTTTTAGTTATCTTTGCTATAACTGTTCACAAACTCCAGAGGGAGCTGCTCTCACCCCTAAAACAATTCATTTGCAGCATTTCAGTAAATACACACACACACGCACATACAAGGCAGCGTGAGTTAGGTTCTGTTGTTGTTTTCTCTAACAGGCTCAGGAAGAAGATTACCATGATGCTAATGACAGTGACAGTTCAGTGGACTCCGGCTCCACGTCGGGGCCCAACTTCAACTACATCCTTAACATGCCTTTGTGGTGCCTGACTAAAGAGAAGGTGGATGAGCTGCTCAAACAGAGGGATAACAAGGTAATGTTAATCATTGTCTCCCTTCACAAGTACATATTTTCATCTCCCTAGTTATTAATGAGTAAATGTGTGCTGATTTACAGAGAGCAGAGCTGAATGATCTCCAGAAGAAATTTCCGGAGGATCTGTGGAAGGAGGACCTGGCGGTGTTCGTCGAGGAGCTGGATGTAAGTTCTGTGTTATAGTGGTGTGTCATTGTCATTGGCGTGTCAGTAAATCGTGGCCTGGTTTTAGTTTATTCTTCACCACAACATAAATGTGAAGAACCACAACAAACTGGATCATCTGCAAAGACAGTCTGGCTGCAGACCTGTCAGGACTGGCAGGACAGGAAGTGACGCAAAATGTATCAATTAAAATAATAGTTTAGGTAATTTATTTATATTTAACCAGAGACTGGACATTGATACATGGAAATATTTCCCTATATATTGGTTAGATTGTTCTACTGCTGGTTAACAGTACCTTATACGCACGTGTTAATATATTCTGTAAATACGGGAGATAAACTGGAGAGTTACGTAGTAGTCTGTTATAGTCTGTTGTTTTCTTTTACAACAGTTGGATAAATACGTTATTAATTCCAAAGAAAATTCAAGCAGTTGAATTGCACCGTTACCGTACTTTGCATTGACATGACTATCATTTAACCTTTGCACTGTACTGCACCATTGGCTTGATTTATGTGTAATGCTTGCCTTTTAATTTTTAATTCATCGTTCACATGTATTTTCTATTCTTAGTCTTAACCATCATTTTTATTTAATCCGGTCCGCCTGTGCTGGTTTCTTACCTTATTTAAAATCTATGTACAAACGTAGACCTTAAATATAACAAACTATAACTCTACTGCATGAGGTGATTGATTAGCCATTTACAGTATTGACATTAAAAACGAGTGCATAATGAATAAAATGTGTGGCCATTATGAAGTTCTTCAAAAAAACACAAACTGAATAAAATATACAAAAGGTGATGTTATTAAGAACTTTGAGCATTTCATGTCAATACTTGTCATCTATTTAGCACTGAAATACGCAAAATTCCTTCTTACATCCCCAACCCCCTCACAAAATTTCCACATGTCCACAATATCACTGAACAATCTGCTGTGTAGCCTCTCCGATTTCATCTTCCCCGATCTTCAGAGCATCTGATAACTCCACCCCGGCTGCTAATAAGTGCAGGTTTCATGGACCAACAAGCTTTTTTGTTGTCGTACAATCCTGCACTCCAAACCGGGCTGTGAAAAACAGAGAAAAAAGGTTTATCTGAGTGTAGAACAAAGCTAAATGACACCCTGCTTTTTTTTCTGACTACCCTATAGAAAGGGCATCCGCCATGGGTAAAAAATCCTCCCACTTCCACTGTTGTCTCATCATCAGTTCAAATACAAGCAAAGACCAAATCAAGACCATTGCTTGAACTTCCACATGGTATTCATTTATTATTATGAAGTATCTCCCTGATTATGTTAACATAAGGGTCTTTAAATAATAAAGACTACCATTTCTAGGGGGGTGGCACCTTCTTTACAGTCACTGGAAGTTATGAGTTGACGTGGAAAGAAGGTTACACTGCTACAAACCACCCTAACTTTAGCTCAAAAAATAAACCTAGACTAACCAGGAAGAATATGTTCCCTAGACTCAGCCATATTAAACATGATTTGAAAGACCTAATGGTGGACACTGATGGTTTACTCCCATGCCAAAAAAAAAGATCTAATAAAAATTGATTGCATGAAAGAAAAACAGACCTCTGTAATGACATCCAACTGCTGCTTCTTGAGTCTGAATATTGCACCTTGTCTCACAGGAGAGTTTGCTTCCTCTGTCCAGTGTGCAAAACCTTTCTCCATGGCTCCAAAAAAAGCATTAAATAAAGAAAAATTAAATATCCATCCCATCTATTTCATCCATCCATCCATCAATTTACTGTTTTTACAAAACAAAAAGTCATTTAACTGAATTCCTGTGATTGATCTGTCAGAAAATAGAGGCTCAGGAGCAAGCGGACCAGAGTTTAGGAAAGGCTGTCAAACTGGTGAAGGGGAAGGTGGGCAAACCTAAAGCGAAGAAGATGAACCTGGAGGAGACCTTGCCGTCCCCGTACGGTCGCAGGGTGGAGCCTCCAACTCAGGCAATCAGATCTGATGCAGCCAAGAAAATGACCAAAAAGAAGAAGGTAAGAACTGCCAATGTAATACAGAAAAAACAAGATTGATATCAGTAACTAAAGGGTTGCTAAAGGCTGGGTTTCCCTCTCAGGTTGATGTAGATCCAGTGGTGAAGTTGGAGTTTGATGAGGATGGTATGGGCGCTGAGGCAGCAACAGCAGAAAACTCTGTAGCCAAACCAAAGGCGGCTCCACGTGTCAAGAAAGAGAAGAAAGAACCCGGTCAGTACCAGACTCAGACATTACATTAAACGTGTGAAATGTATTTCCTTTAGCTTTTACTCGCAGTTTCAAACATTTACCGATTGCTATTCCTGTCGAAAAAAATAACTGCATTAAATAGGCAATATGGAAACATTTAACGTTTTGAGATGGAGCTTTTCGAAAAGACAGAAGGAGGGCATGGTTGGAAGTCCACACGGTGGAGCAACACCTACATGCAAAACACTCTCCAGTGCTGTTGTAGCTGACCAGTAACCTGCAGGCAGGTCTTCCTGCTCCTATGTTTCATTCACACTTACCATAGTGTGTCTGACTTGCATCCCACTTGTTATGCTAACCTCAGCACATGGTGCTAGAAGTTTCCTGGCACTTGTGCTCGTGAAATTTTGTTCCGCATTACATGCATCCCTTCACACACCAATCCCCTGCAGTCCAGCTGAGGCATCGGCAGCAACCTCAAAGAAGTGTATTTGTCAACAATCCAGACATGATACAGCATTTTTTTTCTCCTACATATGTTATTTTGAACTGGTGTGAAAGGAGGCATTACTCCAGGCTCCTTTGGTTATTTGCAGCAAAGTGAGGAAACTATAATCATTTATTGAACAGCCAGAAGCTCCTCAGTCTCAAGTGAACACGCTGTCTGCCAACAAACCGTCTGGTAATCTTGTTTACTGTGTTGCAGGAACTCCCAGAGCGAGAAAACCTCCAGCACCCAAAAGTGCATCTGCTAAGAAGGTGAAGAAGAGAAACCCCTGGTCTGATGATGAGTGCAAGTCAACCGGTGAACCGGAGATTCCGCTTGTCATCCCCAGAGAGACCAAGTCCCAGAGGGCATCAGGTAAAGCACCACCATGAGCCGGCTCATGTCAGTTTATTTTTAGTCTGAATCTTAAAGGGTAAATCTGGTGATATTTGTCTAAACGCATCATTGGGACACTATGTTGCAGTGGATGGCATCTTCCTTCATTCCCATCAAAACACACTGTGGTTTATTTACCCAACATACACTGTCCTGCTCAAAATAGTCCCCAACAAATAAATCATGTCCTCCTGTTTGAGTAAAGTTGAACTATTACAGCCGTTATAGGTACTAACTAAGGTTTTAAAACAAATATGAAACTAAATATTGCAATTATATTATGTTTCCAATTTTCCTATCGTAGTTTGTTATTAATATTGCTAAAAATGAATGAATATTGCTTCCGTCAACCGTTGCTAGTCAGGAGATACGCTGTTGTATTAAGAAGGCATTCAAACAAATTTGAAGTGAACTGTGTCAAAATGTCCAAAGACTGAATGAATGAAAGAAGAATTTATTAGTCATTTGAGAGTTTTACCGTTCTGTTTTCAGCTTTCTTGATCTGTTTGCAGCTTTTGTCTCTTTTAATATGTATAAATTCTTTGATACGACCCACCTTCAGGATCAGGTAGCTCGTTCCAGAGTAACTGGTAATATTCCATTTAAATCCACTTCGTGCAGCCTGGGGCCAAAAATATCTTGTGAGCTGGGCCTACGTTTCGTCAGTTTGATTAGCCCCTGCCGGCTTCGAGTGTCTGAGGACTCAGTCTGATGCAACCCAGCTGCAACACCAGTAATTACTGTAAAAGGCACCAGAATCCACAGCAATAAAAATGTGGAACGGACTCTGCTCTTGTCTTTCAGCTTCCAAGCCAAAATACACGTTTGACTTCTCGGAGGAGGAGGACGAGGCAGACGAAGAGGAGAACGGAGACCATGAGGTGGCGTCTTCTCCAGTGAGGTCATTTAAGGACGACTTCACTCCCGCTGAGACCAAGAATCGTTACAATGATGTAACGATTGATGACGAAGATGACGATGATAACGAAGACTCCTACTCCGCTCCCAAACAAATGCCCATGTAAGATTTAAACCTCTGATCATGTTGAAACAAAGTTTGTGGTGTGGGTATGTTTCGGTGTCTCACCCCCGTTATTTCCTGCCCTCTGTCTCTACTGTCTGCTATCCAATGAAGGCAGGAATACCTGTAAATATGTAGAAAATCAACTGCTGAATAAATTGTTTCTGCTCCTGTAAAGGTCTGCACCTGTAGCTAAAAAGAAAGAGACAACCAGCATCTTCTCATCCAAGTTCTCAGAAAAAAGCAACGACAGTGGTGAGTACAACTCAGTGTCACAACTATCATCATTCTAAAAAGTCCTCCAATGTCGGCTTTCTGATATGATATTTTTAGTCTTTGACAAAAAACAGTTGTGAATCATCATATTTTTCTATAATGTTTAGGCCCACAGCAAATAATCAGCCTCAATATTTGATCATCTGTGGTTTTTTTTCACAATTAAACATTTGGACTGTAAAATGTAAAAAGTAGAATGACCACTTTACTATCATATACGACCTGAAAATCTTTACAGTTTAGATGCTGATGACTCTTAGCAAATGATCAATTATCAAAATTGTTTGTTATAATTATCATTCTTTTGATGCCAATCAGTTAATCAGATCATCTCTAATGCATGTCATGTCCATCCCTTTTAATATATCTCGTTTTATTTTTGCAACTGTAGAAAACAGTGCAAATTGATGAACAGAACTTATTTTTATCAGTAGTGGATTTACAGGATTTCTTTCATTAATGTGATGAGTCACCTTGATTTTCAGGTATTTAATTCCTTGGATTAGTCAAAAACAAACATCACATCTTTGGTTATTTTATATATAAAGGGTAACCCGAAAATTTACTTTTTTTCTGAATAATATTGTAATATTTCTTTTTTAAATTAAATATGCCACCAGAGTTTATTGTATTCACTGGTACTGGTACTAAATTCCTGGTATTGGGACATCCCCACACTGGACAGAGTGTAACAGCCTTCTAGTTATGTCCGTCTCTGAAAAAGTAGTTCTTTCATAGAACCGACAGCATCTGTACAGAAGACACAGTCACAAGAAAACTAACTGTAGCACAGGAAAAAAACAACATGCAAGTACCGAACAGTCTGTACCAAAGACAAAATGTGAAAGAAAGCTAATTTGATAAGCTTTCCAAAAGGAGAATGCAGTGTGAAACACATGCAGTCCAGCAGCTGAGCGTTGGCCTGTTTGTCTTTCAGATGGGTCTAAGTCTGAGAGCGATGATGACATCGTCCCAGTGTTCTCCACTTACTCCAGCAGCTCTGCATTTGATAAAGTATCGCCAGCAAAGAAAGGTAATGACTCACTTTGTTCACCAGAGGGAGCTCCAATGCAGCATTGTAACAGAAGGGAGAGGGGAGGATTATTAAAGTGGACTAATTAAGTCTAATATGCATTTTATAAGGACTTTGTGGATGCAACTCATGAAAGCATGATATTATTATTACAATGAGTACAACCTGATTTATGGTGCTTCAATTCGGCATGTGTCAGCAGTATGTGACAGTCAGGGTTTTCTCTGTGATGTGTAGCAGCTAAGAAGCCCTCTGATGCAACTCCCAAACCTAAGAAGTCACCAGCACCAAAAGCAAAGAAACCAGATAAATCCATCTGGGACTCTGACTCTGACACCGGGTCCAAGAAATCGACACCAGCTCTTAAAGGTACAGTGTAAATAACGAAAACAAGTAAATGAACACATTTTCAGGACTCATGGTGAACTTTTTGGTCACTTTTTGTTGTGGTGAACATTGTGCAGGTAAAGGCAGAGGGAGGAAGAGGAAGGGCTCTGGCTCTGAAGATGAGTACAGTCCAATGAAGAAAACACCCAAACCTGCAGTCAAAGTGAGTACCTTCATGCTTTTCCCCGGGACTGTCTCTGTTTCTTTTCATTCTGCTCTCTCTGGCCTGATGTTGTATTTTATACACTTTACATTGGCTTGACAACAAATACAGAGGACACCTACTTTATCAGCTTTAATAAAGAGCAAAAGTAATGGAGATTGTGAGAAAGGTTTTCATTATTGATTAAAGGTGGTTTTAATCTTTTCCACACAATACTATTAAATAGACTTGAAAATATTATATAATAAACTATAATTAAACTATAAAAAAAGACTTGAAGTTGAAGCATATTCCTTCAATCTCCAGAGTACTGAAAACCACTTGCAGCCACATGCGCAGCTAAACTAAAGGTAAATAAGCAGTATAGCTAGAATAAAGGCCGTCGGCACCGACAACAATAATAATAATTGTAACATCAACTATTACAATTTAAGCATCCACATCAATTAATGATAACGCTCCTATTATCTGTGTGCTCCAGCTGTGTTGAAGCCCCGCATGCCTTCCCCCTCTGCTTTATCATGTTTCCTCAGCTATTCAGCTATTCATTTTATCCCTCATTATTCTTATTGTAACCTCCACGAACGAGACATTTAACAGTATAAACTTAAACATAAACTATGAGTGCTCTCTGATGGACAGACTGTTGTCCATTGACAGCTTTAGTTGCTCTTCAGATTAAGATTTACCCACAATAATACCATAATAATAATATAATACCAATAATAATACCAATTAATAAAATATGATGCTCTTTTATAGTCTAATAATCTAATCCCATAGTATTGCACTCAAGT
>CAFUXE010000768.1:87374-101673 GCA_903364295.1 Serranus cabrilla | reverse complement strand
GCCAGAAGGAAAGGTCGAACTGCAATCACTCATAAGGCACACATGCGCACACACACACACACACACAATTACACAGGCATGCACCTGCTTCTCAGCATGTAATAGAAAGGTAAATGTAAATCGGGGCTTCCGGGACGAAGTACATTTACAGCAGAGCTGAGATTAAAAAACACAAATTCTACCACAGCCCAAACACTCTAATCTACCTCATAAGTGTTCAATATAAACTATCTATGATCAGATGTCATGCATCCATTTAAAGTGAATTCAAAGTATGATGAAATGAATCTGTTCTTCTTATATTGCTGTGAACTGTTTTGAACCCCTTTAAGGAGCCACAGAGCCTTTACCACCCCTGCACTGGGGTTAAGGGAAAGCATCAACTAGAAACGGAGTTAAGAACCGTCGGCCAGCTGATCCCATTTCTAAAACCATACAACCACAACCCCCTAATGGTTTTCCCTGCCTCTTAGATACTATAAATTCATTTAAAAAAAAAAAACACTAGAAAAAAAATATTGTACATTGGAAACCGCTTAGTTGCTGATAAAAACAATTACTTATTACTTTTATGAAAAAATGATTAAATTACATTCCATTTACGGCATGATAAAAGTAATTAATTACGAGGGAAAGTCATTTTTGTGTTACATTTTAGTTTTTTTTGTTGATTCTTCAGTTATCTTATGCACACACATTATTTTAGTGTTGTTTTGGTGCAGTGTGGGACAAGACTGTCAAGTTTTTTGTGATGAAAACTGATGAAAGTAAGTACTGGAACAATAAACACTATATTTTTAAGCTTTTCAGGGGTTGAATGTCTTTCACAACATACCTGACAATCAGTCTGTTTAGATGTGCTTCTGAAGATTAGAATTGCTAATCTATGATGCATATTAGGTTTTTGCTCCTTCACATAGACAACATCTCACCGCTATGCTCTTATCCTTGATTTTGAAGAGGGAAAAACAATGTCCGGATTTTCATATCTGAAAGCTGCTCACAGTAAGGTTCCAGTATATTTGGTTTGCTTGTGCCACGCCCACTAAGTTGTCTGCTCTTTTTGTGTGGGCTAAGGAGAAACAAACCTATTTAAATCAAGCGATTGTAAAAATATTACTGACTATCAGAAGGTAATCAACTACATGTTAAAGACAAAAGTGTGGGTTAGCCAGCCAAAGGCAAACCCTGCTTTGTCTAATGAGGGAGTTAATAAAACTAATGAGAAGTAGGGTCACTTTCTCATAGATTTCTATACAATTGGACTTCTTTTTGCAACCACTGGAGTCGCCCCCTGCTGGCCATTACAAAGAATGCAGATTTAAGGCACTTCTGCATTGGCGTCACTTTTCATACTCAGAAGCTATGTCCACTTGTTTTATGCAATCTATGAGCAACAGCCAGGAGATAGTTAGCTTAGCTTCCTGGTGGTTTGGGATTTCACTGGTCTTGATTCCTTTTTGTTTTTTGTGTGGTTGTTATGACAAAAGAAACCATTCAATAAATGTATTAACACCCTCGCTGTCCTTTTCCAAGATAACGAACAAGTTCTGTGACCTGTCATTTGACCTCTTGTGACCTCTTTGTCACGTACTGTCTTCCTCCCAACTTTCTAACTAACTTTTTAGTTTTGAGTTGGTATACAGTTGTAATGCGAGAGAGACCAGAATGCAGGGAACAGAGGAAGAGTCACGTATAGAGTGAGAAACTGAGGCAAAAGGGAAGATGTTGGTGCTGAGAGACAGATGGCAAACAGTTGGGAAGGCACAGAAAAGAAGATAGATGTATTGAAATCATGACAGAGACAGCAATAGATGAAGAGATGGGGGGGTGGACAGAGGAAAAACAGTATATGCGTTATCGTGTGAATACGTGCATGTGCGTCTATGTTTGTGTGTGAGTGTGTGCAACTGTTCGCTGAGTCCTGTTTTTTTAGAGTGATTAGTCAAAGCCCAGAGTTTGACACAATGAGATCAACGCAGCTGAGGAGAAGGCATACATTACTGTTCTAGGCCATCACACACACATGCACGCACAACCAGACAAACACATGCATGCACAGAAAGGCACGCAGGGAGAGATGCAACAGTGGCAGCCATGTGCAAGACGGCATGCAGGTGTTTCGCCAATCACATATGCACAAAATAGTGTGTTGAAACACACACAGTCTCTTTTTTGTGTTTGCTGTTTCAACAGCTCTTCTTCTCTGATACCTGTATTCTCGGTCTCCCAGCACTATCATTGCTTGTTTTCCCTTCCTCTTCTTCAATCTCACCTTTTCCTCCCTCTCTCTTTATCTTTGCGTTTATCTGCTCATTTCCCCCGCTTCCCCTTAACCTCCTCCACCGCTGAACCGCTCCGTTTCCTCCTTGTCGTTTACCTGCATAAGCTGCCTCCTCCAATCTCATGTCATCCTTTTGTTTTCATCTGGGAGCAACATTTATCCTCTTCACCCTCCCTCTTTCGATCAACACTTTCTCCTGCTTTCCGTTCCAAACCCCTTGTCATCCCCCACTCACACACTCCCTCCTCCTCTTCCCTCTCGTCTCGCTGCCCAGTGGTTATCCAAGTCAGTTTACCTAACTGCCTGCCTTTCTGTATTACCCTGAAAAATGAAATTTCCGCCAGTTTCTGCGTTTCCCTGCTTCCTTTTTTTCCCCCTTGTTTGTTTTTTCTGCATCCATGCCTCCTCCTCTCTGCCTGCCTCTGTCTCTCTTTTCTCTTATGTAAAGGTCACCATAGTGTGTTAAGTTCATATTAAGTTCAAACCCCGTGGGATGCGTGTGGTGTGAGGATTCGTGTGCAATGGCATGTGTCCTGCATTTTCATGATGATGTAAATGAAAGTGTGAAAGCTGTTGAAACATTTGACTACAAGTGGTTTATCTTTAACTAAAAATGATTTTGCTCTTCATCTATCTCATTTTCAACCTTAATTGTAGCTCAGTATTCATGCTCTCAGCCTTTTATTCATTCTCACCGATATTCTTTTTTGTAAATTATGCTCTTTATTAGCTATTTTCAAGGACGGATCAGTGAACTAACCCACCCCCACACACCCTCACCCCCACCTACAACATGTCACTTAAAGAGATACAGTATGTATCTCTTCATCCAGAAGAGACTCAAAAAGAGGCCAAAACAACACAAAAAGATGCTAACCAAACTGAAAGAGATGCAAAGAGACTATGAAAAGGGGAAGACAACCACAAGGAATCACTAAATGACAACAATGAGTTCCAAAACTACTACAAAGAGCATCAGAATTACTAAAAGGACACATAAAACAACTTTAGAGATACACAAAGACAACAAAGCGACACAGAAGAGATGAAAAACAGCTGCAAAAGAGACCACAAAGAGACTCACAATGACTATGGAAAAGGAAAAAAACAAACACAAAGACACAAAAAACAACTACAAAGAGGTGCAAAGAGAACACAAAGAGACTCGCAATGATTATGTAAATGGCAGCCAACCAGAGCTGGTCACCTAATATTTAACTTCCATTACAAAATGTGTGGTGTTTATGAAGATGTGTGTTGGTCCTGGAATAGTTATATGTGTCCTTATCTAGGTCTAGTCAGCTCACAGAAGATTTACAATGTAAACCATTGACTTTTATGACCTGAAATCTAACAAAGGATTGTTGCCTTATAGTCACAGCTACACTCATTAACCCTATCTTCTCATAAGCTGACTTCCCTATCCTATCAACACACAAAATGATGAAAAAGAGAACAAAACAACTATGAAGAGGCTCAAATCAACCTCAAAGAGATGCAAAACAGCTACAAAGAGACTCCCAAAAAAGACTGTTAAAATGGAAAAAGAAACTGAGACACACAATGAAAATAAACAAAGCAAGACAAAAGATAACCAAATGGGGTAAAACACTGGTGGACTCAGGGGCGACCAGTGCCACTGAAAGGACACCTTGGAGATCACTTTACCACTGAAAGGGCACCCAGTGGTCCAAAACAACCACAGAAAAAAATAACTACAAAGAGACACAAAATTACCTGAAACACACAAAAAACAGAAAGATGCATAAGGAGACACAAAACAACATCAAAAAGTGTGGCTCCTGGATAGTAGAGGCGGTGGGGTCTTTTGCATGTCTGTGCCCAGAGGCCTATTGTCTCATAATCTGCCCATGGCCATTTTCTGTGCTTTAATTTCCCCTGTGACCTTGATTAGGTGGATGTAAAAGAGTATTTCAAATACCTTGTTGGAAAAACACAATGCTATAATAAACCATAGTAGTAGAATACCTTGTGCAGGTCGTACAAGGTCAAGCAGGTTCTTTGAGGGTCAGACTATGAATCACTGCATCATTTGATTTAGAGAAATTGACTTATTGACTGAAATGGAAACAAAAGGCTCATCCTAAACAGACATGTGACCTAATGAGTGTGTGATAAGTGTGAGCCTGCGAATTTGCACACATGTGTTTGTGTCTCAGTGCCACAGAAGGATGTATGGATTTTAGCTGCCTCACTGCCTAAGTGGGACACTCAAAATAGCTCCTCGGGCCTCGCATCAAGGACGCTGCCTACTGTAAATTACCATGTGAGTGTGTGTGTCTGCTTCTGTGTTCGTACATGCACAATTGTATGTTACCTTGTCTGCAGTATATACGAATGGTTGTGCACCGGAGCATGTGTGCGTTAATGCTAGTGCACCTGATATTATTTTGCGTCAGGTGTTTCTCACTCATCTCATATCGCTCCAGTCGGGCTGAAGTAACGCCGCCTGGGTGTTCAACAAGCAGAAGCTACTTCATCAGACATAAATCAAGTGGAGAACAGATTGTCTGATTAGTTCCTCATGGCGTTAACAGTACAGAAAGCTGCAACATCACTGAAAAAAAAACGCAGAATGAGAACAATCTTCATTATTTATAGCTGTGGCCTGAGGTCTAGTTGCACAGGGAGTGAGGGTTACATATAGTACACACAGTCACACCTGGGAGAGGACTTGGTTGGTTACAGTTTTGTCCTGTCGGTAACAGAGGAAAGCCAATGGATCTGTCAATCCCTTTGAGACAGTCGGGCATTATACATTATCCTAATCAGCCCAAGAATTTAACCTTCTGCTGAACCTTCGCGGCTCAGCAGAGTTTGTTTCTCCAAACATCAAACTAATGTTGCAATCTTTTCACTGTTTGCCAGCCAGTGATATTGACTGTCTGCACTAATTTGTACAATGGATCAATTAACACTAAAGGCCATACTGTGGTTTCAATAGGCTCCGTGATTTGTATTCACAATAAAGTTAGTGTGCAATCTTTTATTGTTCATTTGCCTGAAGGTCCGACACGGGAGGACAGACTGTCCAGTCAGATGTATATTCCAACATTTTTAATGCAGGTTTTAATTAACTGATTTTTTTAGTATTCTGTGAATCTACTACATAATTTGGAGGCTAATCCATAGTGCATGGCTTTATATAAAGGCAGTGATGGGGCTAGAAATTATTAAAAGGGACATATTTAGTCCATTTTCAGGTTCATATTTGGCAACAAAACAAAAACCTTTTCTCATACTGATCTATATTCCCTTTCAGTCTGAAATGCTCCATTTTTGGCCTCCTGAAAAAACCCAGTGTGCTCTGATTGGTCAGTGTTTTTGGTTATTCTGCATCTCGGCTCTTGGTGTCTCTGCACCTTCATTGCAGCTGAGGAATGACTGTAACAGCACTGTAGTGGCATTTTCTTCCTATATACATCACAACCTTTCAGAAGTCATGAAGCTCATGTAAAGGCACAGTTACTGAATATGGGCTGTGCAGAATGTGAAGCAGTTGCAATACAATGTTACTGTTATACAGATCTGCTACAGTGAAAAGAGAGTAAAGAGAAAGCAGTCAGGCTGATATCTATGAGATGAAATTTAGAACAATAATGCTGCATTACATGCCTGCTCCTGTAAATTTCTTTAAAGGTATCACAGGAATGGCGGACCCTGCCACCAAAATGTTGATATTTTTAAAAGCCTTTTGTCTTTTGAGTCTAGCTTATAACTACGTTTTATATAACTATTTTATTTAATTTTTTTTTTTAAGTAAAGGTTTTAATTTGGTTATATGATGGTAAAATTATTCTATAATTAATAGCATTTTTAATTTTAATTTTACTTATTAATTTTTAGTATCCATAATTAATTTACTTTTCCATCTATTTGTATTCTATTGTTTACATTTATTTGTATAATTTTATCTGGTGCTACCTCACTGTAAGATAGCATTTCCTCAATTCCTCAGCCCTTGTTTTTACTCTGCAAGCTTTGAATGTTTTTGAATGTTATTGAATGGTTTTTCAGGATTTTACTGAATTAATTTTCCTCAATGGAATCTAAAGAGTCCATCCATGTCCAGTTCCTCTGCTACCTCTTGTCATAAATGTTTTGCTGTTGATATCCATCAAGTGTATAGTCCAAAATGTTTGTCTGTTTTTACACTCGAAGCGTTTTCTTTTCATTGCTTACATATCGAGAACCTTGGACAGCTTCCATTGTCCCAAACTCTCAGTATACAATTCGAATTTGTCCACTTTGGCTGGCAGCGCAGCCCCAAACAAAAAGCTTGGCTCTTGTATTCATCCTACCTCCAACAAATCACACTGATTTATGTCCTCTATCGCTTGCCTGAGCACTCTAGACCATTGTTTGTGTGTGTGTTGGTCTCTATCTGGCAATATGTGTGGAAAAGTTTTACTTCTGACATCAGTGAAAGCTTATAAAAAAAACAAAAATTCAAATAAAAAAACAAATTCAGAGTTTGAAGGCTGAGGGCTTGTGTGCATTATGTGAAAGTAATGTGAGTGTGCGTGTGTGTTTAAAATTAGTGATGTAGAATATACACAATGTACATGAGTTTGCAAAGTAGGCATGACTGAGCAGCTAGCTCAAGCACTCTGCTCAACCACTCTCGCTCTCTGACTGCCCTGAATTTGTTTCCCTCACACTTCACCTCTTTCTGTCACACATCTGTCTCTTTGTGCGTGTTTGTGTGTGCATGCAACTCTTCTCTACCCAACTAATAGGGGACAAAGTATTTAAAAATTCATCATGTAGTGAAAGATTTTGGTTGCAGTGTTTTGTCATGAATGTAGAAGCTAATGTGGGTGGATGAAGGCCAGTTTCCAACAAATCCCTGCTCACTACTATAAAAAGCCAGCCAGTTGAGAGGAGTAAGCCTGCGTCTCATCGCTCCCCCTCATGGGTAGGGGACCACAGACAATTCATCAATGCCAACTCATCTTCCTGGCAAACTCAGATGTCCTGGCTACTTCATCCTTATTTTGTCGGCGCCGACTTGGATTACTAAGTCGCTAAAGCTAGTACCGATGTTTGCCTGGGTCCCCTAATTCTCTCTACATGACGCCAAAACACTGAGATTATCCTCCATGTTGGAAGGAGATGTTAATCTAACATTTTGGGTAATGGAGTCCCCTATTACTAGCGTGCACGTGGCTGAACCCTGTCAACACAGGCAGCAGCATAGTGAGGCAGCGCCGGGCCGAAATGCAAGATGGCTGAAGCAAACCTGTCATAATCAAATGTGACATTATATGTCAATAGCTAATAAAAGAGTGAGAAATGCAGCTTTAAAATGACCAGCAACAAAGAAATGCACTACACAGATGAAGCAATTGTGCATCCTCAGGGACAGTTTTGGTTTAGGTAGTGCATTGTTTTAGAAGTTCAACCTCAGCTCCGATAACAGGTCAAATTCACAAAAGAATTGTGAGGGTTTTTGCAGCTGCTAAACATTGTCAAATAAGGCAAAAACAAACTATGTAGTCCCCAAAGCTAGTGAATTGCACCCTGACTGCACTGCCCAGCATATTGCTCCAGGTCTATCAGCACATATTTAGATTAGGTAATAATACACACATTTGGTGCAAAATTGTCCCCTTTCTATGAAACGCCTCTATGTGCAAAATAAGTCAAATACACGCACACCAGTACTAATAGCTACACGCAGTTAGAGTGGATTATTACTGTCGTCAGGGAGCTGGTGGTTGGACAAATATAAGGTCAGTGAGAGACTGAACTACTTGACAAATCCTGGTTAGAAACATAAAAACATTAGTGACAGTTCACCTGGACACAGGTAGTCTATATGTAAATAAGTGAAATAAAAGGTGCCCATGAAAAATGACAACATTATTCACACTTGCACACAGGCCTCATGAACACAAAACACAAGTGTGTTGGTCGATTATTAATGAAAGAAATAATAAGTAAGTTGATCTTACATCATAAGTGCACCCTCTGTGCTTTTAGCAGTGCGTGTTTGGAATGCAGGCTGTAATGCTTTTGCATAAGCTGCATATATTCTGGTTTTGTTGTTGCACACAAGCCACCAGGAGTACTAACCAGGCCTGTGAGGGTCAGAATGGGTGACTGCAGGCCAGACATGGCACAGCTTCTGCTTTGACTGGGGCTCTGCTGCACTTTACTCCAGTTTAACAATTTTTTTACGGCAGTCGCATGAAAGCCTCATTGAGCCTCACTAAATTGAACATTTTCAACTGAAATGGACTGAAAACAGACCACATATCTCAGTCACGCTCCGACCGTACAGCTGTGTTGATGTCGGCTCTGTGAGCTGTGTGATATCCAGACCTGCCCACAAGGCCCTGTGCATCCTGGGACATATGCAGAGGCGGTGACGTGAGACGGACCGCTTCTGGTTTGACCAGGGCTCTGCTGCATTTTACTCAAGTATAAAACAGAATCATCACAGTCATGTGAAAACATCACTGGGCCTCATTAAATCCAACGTTTTATTGTGGCTTGTGAATAATTTCACAGCAGATTTATTGACTACTTCTAATATTCTTTTGTTTGTTGGCGAGCTGTGCAGTTGTTCAGAACCTTGTTTTTGTACTTAATATGTTGTCAGGAGCTTCTTTTTCTTGTCTTTTCCATATGAGCTTACAGATATGACTCATGAGAAACATGTTTTTTGATTTGATGTCTCAACAAATAAAATTTTAGTAATCAGCAGTATTAATTTCTTTTTATTCATCCTCCCTGGTGGAGCAGCAGTTATTGAGAAATGTCTTGTTGATCAGATATCAACACCTGTCTCCATACAACCATAACACTGTAAAACGGGTGCCATTTGTTTTCTTTTTTTTTTTACAGCTACTCAAATAACCCAAATTAATGAATTAGTTTTAATTTTAAAACACAGATTTGTAATATAAAACCTACTGTGATACAACTTTAGAGGGAGACTTCAATAACTTAACTAATTAAATCAGTCCATTCCAATCCAAATTTTAAACCAGCTGCCTTTTAATTTAACAGACTGAGGCTCGGATTATATTTCCACCTTGAGCAGCTTCTCCCCACGCTCATGATTTGTCACTATCCAACACTGATAATGACATTTTACAGCTTCTATCTCTTTATTAACCGCAGTGAAGAAAACCTTGTTGATGAAGTTGTTCATTTCCATATAAATGGTCATCAATGGTACTACTGCTACCACTTGTAGTGAAGCTGGATGTTTAAATTGTTCAAATCTATCAATCTAGGTTGGAGATCTAGTTGGTATAGTTGGCTCTGTGCTTGCTATCTAGTTTTTTATACACTCTTTTAAAACTGCAACATGTAGCGTTCAGGTGTTACAATATGTAGATATATTCTTTTAATCAAATCCTGATTTCTATTTTTAATTTAGTTTGGCTGCTCTAAAATTATTCCATATACCCTCTGGCATCTGCAGAAGTACTCCCTGGACTACCAGTAGTCCGGGTTGGATATCCCTGAATTAACCGATAAAAAATTAATGCAATGGTGAGTATGGCTGAAGTCTGGAGAAATTAGCTCTGTGGATGTGTACATGAATGTGACTGCATCTAAAAAAAGTAGCCCGGCTCTCTCAGCAGATGAAATCGTTAAAAAAATAAAAACACTGAATCAACAATTCATAAGATCTGCTCAGCAACTTTTCCGTCCCTGGTCACGGATCTTAGCTGCTGTAGATTACATGTAGGTACAACACACAAACACAAGTTTGTAAGCAAATAATCAGTAAGCCATGTTTAATACATGACATCAGCAGAGGACTGCAAAGCAAACGGGTGCAACTACAGCAAAATGCCAACACGGCTCACTGTAAGACGATAACATGGAAGCACAAACAAGAAAACACAGCAACACACACACACACACTGGAACCCCCGCACACAAACACAGAAACATGCAGAGCTAGTACAGTAAACATACACATGAAACAGGAAATGAAATGCATGAGCAAGACGTTGGGAAGTGCTCTGAAGCAGAAGTACAGAGTTACATAATGTGTGTGTGTGTGTGTGTGTGAGTCTCACTGTTAGACATAGGGTTCAGTGACTAATGTATCTATTGTGTGAGCAGTCAGGTGCCATCTCTACTCACACTGATGAGAATAAAAAGGAGAAATAAGAGATAAAAAAAATACATTGATTGATTGATGATTGTAGAGTAAATAGTACATATTTCATGTAATTTCACTGTTTCACCCATTTATGTGTGTTCTTACTGTTATAGAAAATAATGTCACAGTCTGACAGAAACTATACACACTACACACAGCACATTTCAGTTTCACAGCTGACGATAACGCACACTTGATTTAAAAAAAAATAAAATATAGAATAAATATCCATTATGGACGACCTGTTTTAATTTGACAAAAATGTATGTTGTCATCTGGAACAATGACTTTGGTTACTGAACGATTATTTGATTGCCCACCACTGGAAAATCAATTCTATCATGCCCACATAATATCATTGTGAACATCATATATTGCATAAAAAGCTGGAACACCCTGATACTGAGCACATGATACTGCAGAATGAGAAAGTAATAGCTAGCTTTGTGCTAGGGGGTTAAAAAACATGACACATTATGTTGAGATAAAAACACAAAGCAAGGCACAATCATAGCTCTTCTTGTTATTTATGGTTATTTGGATGGTAATCAGTGCTTAAAGCCCACATCAAGAATAGCCAATTTGAGAAATGAAAGAAAGAAGAGGAGAAAAGTTGCTGACTTTTTAAAATTTAAATCTTTATTTTTGTATTTGAGCTCTGTAGCCTGTGGGTTTGATGGCCTGCTGGATTGAATGAAAGACTGATGGAAATATGTCCATGAATTGCTGACACGCTATAATTTGAGATAGTAAAATTGCTTTGCGTTTTGTCCAACCGACTCAGGCTTAAGATAAAACAAAAAAAATATTTACATGTAGCCCTTTAAAGGGCACTTATTGAAATACTTGAAAATTTCAACCCAAAGCAAGTGTTATTGAAGGATATTTTAGAAAAGACTTTTACTTTGGTGACTGTTTTCAAAATGTTAAATTTTTATATTGCAAATCAAGGTCAATTGAGATATTATTATGATACTATCATTATACTGCTTGGTTAGATGCAATAGTGTCTCTATCTGTGACGGGAGAAATCCATGTGGTTCTACATGTTGGATGTCTGCTGAAATGACCAAATATGGTTCTTTGCCTGATAAAAGGGTTAAGACGATATTTTTTAGAATTTTTGTTTAAAAAAAAATTCAACTCGATAGCTTCTAAGTAATGTATTTAAATAGACTTGAAAAGATCTAAACTTGTCCTTTAAAGGAAACCATTATCAACTGTAAGTGCAACCACCTTAATCCCATTTTAAAATAGAGCTGAAAAAGAACTGTTCAGGTTTAAGTGAGTTGTAGAGCTCAATTGCAAGATGATCCCTCCCTCAGTCTGAGAATTTGCTCTTCTCCCATCCATCTCCATCCACTAATACCAGTTCAGATGTTCATTTTGCCTGCAGACATTCAAACTTTTAATAATGTGAAGCAGTGGATTTACTGTCTGTCACTGCAAGCAGTAAATTTTTAATCTGAGCACCAGTAAAGTGGAGGCTTAGAATGAAGAGGTAGACTGTGTGGTTGGTAAATGTGTAGGCAGAGCGGCACAGCTCGCTTCTTTAATCAACTGCGTTGACCTCAGTTCAGTTCAGTCACACTGACAAAACCCATTAGCCAACACATGAACACAGCCACGCAAACACACACAGATACTGGGTACGGACAAACTGGAACACACACTTAAAGACATACAAACAAGGATACACTGTACAGAGACACAAGCCTACAGTCCACACACATACACACACACAGTGATTAAAGACATAACACTGGAGTCAGCAGAATCACTCTTTGGACACAAGAGGGGTGAGTCAGTAAGCCACACGGGCGCACACACACACACACAGACACATACATGCACATTTATTACTGAGAAAGTTGAGTCATAATAACCCAGGAGCCCCTGAGGTAAAACTGAAGAAAATATATTTGAACAAACTGAATGTGATTCTATTGGGAGCTGCCATAAAGATTCTCTTTTGGTATGGTGAGTGTGTGGGTATGCATGTTGCATGGAGTGTGTGTGTGTGTGCTCTCAGAAAAAATTGGACTCCTAGCCAGCGTATAGTTGACTGAGCCAAAGTCCCGCCCCCTTAGTTAATTTGTCTGACAAGCCTGTAAGTGTATATCCAAATGAAAAAAACTCTAAAAGTTAGTTCGGGGCAGCAAGTAGCCCCATATTCTTTAACAAATCTCTTTACATTAAACCGAAATAAGAAGGAGGCTGACATTAGTGATCTGACATTAGGACCCTTTGTTTCGTTTGTAGTTAGACGGTTATGAAGGACATTAAAATGGAAGCGACATTATACAGTGGAACAGCAAAGGATAAAGCTATAAAGGATAAGTCCGCCGAGGGAGGGCAGGAGTGGTGGTGGATGGGTCAAACAAAGAGAGAAAGATGGCGGACGGACGCCAACAGGACTATGACAGACAATGGTATTCTAAAATAGATAATTATTTATTGTTTTGAAGACATGTAATTTCTTAGTCTGTTATGAAGAAATTATGTCAAAAGGAAAACCCCCATTATAGCGGTTTATTTTGCGGAGTAGTGTCCAAAACCATCATGAGTTGAGTGCACGATATAGTGCACTATTTGCTGTTCACTATATAGTGGATAGGGAGTAGGGAATGATTTTGGACACAAGCAATGCCATCATATCAGCAGCTTGGTCATCTCAGCTAAGCAGTTCCTGAGGAAGCCTGGTCATCCCTGAGCTTCAGTGGTAAGATTGTAGGCCACAGCTCAAACAATGAGTTTAAAGTCACCAAAAAGCTCTGCAGAGGATAAATTTATGATGAAATTGAAATAGAAAAAGTCTTTTTTCCATGAAAACCTTACACCAAAACATTTTTCTGCTAAAATACTCATTTTGACATAAACTCAAAACAGCTACAAGACACGTTGAGTTTTGAAAGCAGACAGAAAAGTCTTGTAGGCATTCTGCGATCAGATTATTTAAGGCTACGGGTTTAATTGGACAAGAGCCAGTAGAAGCAGGGCTCTGCATCCTCAGGTCCAAAATGAGTCCTGTCGGAGCTTAGCTGCAGCTCCTGGCAGTAATACAAGCTTCTCTATTATGAGATGGATATGCAGGGGTTGTCTATTAAACCTGTTAAAAGTGCTTTTTGTATCCTGCTCTCAACTTGCTCTCACATATGTTGCACTCTCAATAGTGTAGTTCATCAAGTAGCTACAACTGTATCCAATCTTTTTTTTATTATCAGGCATCTCTTTTCAATGATGTTACACAACGCATACAATGCCTAAACATAGGTGTGGAGTGTCTCTGTTGTACAGTGCTGGCCTTCTAGTAAACATGCTCTTTCTTTCATGATATTTCTTCATGATCACTTTAACTTTTTCTTGCCAAGATAGAAGAATACAAAATGTCTAAATGCATTCTCTTTGGGCTGTCAACTGGCTCTCACAGAATTCACCAGGGAGCAGAAGTAGAAGAGGCAAGTTGAAGGACAATTGGTATAATAGTGACAATTTCACCCCTTCAATAAAATAAATCTTGGAAGTATCAGAGAGTGGATTTGTCCTCTAACTCGGGCTCTTTCTACAGCCACTTCACTGAAGACTGAAACAGCTGTGTTTAGGATGTCTTTGAGCTGATTTGCTGCCTCGACTAATGACAACTTAGACGGCTCTTGATTAATCAGTGGCAAAAATAACGTATATACAACATAAAGTAACAGCACTAGTCCATAAAAAAACTGATGCCAGAGCAAACTCTCAATGCCTCCTTGCAACTCCCACTGCAAGCATCAAGTGCACAAATAAGTACATAGCAGTGAAGAAATGACTGCAAATATTTGCAAAGAAATAATTAATACTCCCAAAATATTTTCAAGCTTCTT
>CAFUXE010000768.1:72891-87353 GCA_903364295.1 Serranus cabrilla | reverse complement strand
TTTTTTTTTTTTTTTTTGTTGAAATGGGTTTTAGGTTACTCACATGCTTTCTTGGTTACATTTAGCATACTGCAGATTGGCCACAAAGGGAAGCTGTTTGTCATAAAAGTCGACACGCCCCCAGTCATAACGCACTCCTCACCAAATGTAATGCAATTTTATAAACATTTGATGAACGTGATGCTGGAAATTCACTTTCATGGCATATAGCATGGCTTGTGTGTGCAATTTGGTATGGGGTTACTGACCCTATTGCCTTGGTGGAGGTCTGCATTTTCCGAGTGCATTTCTAGTTTTGATGTTTTGTTCAGCTTAAAATTTTCATATTGCATGAATACATGTACAGTATTTCACATATTTAGTCTGCATCTACTCATGTCTTTGCATTTAATTTGTATGTTCAATTTTACATGCTATCATACAGTGGATTGTGGGTGTTTTTATGCTGAGTGTGTGAATATTATGGAGTATGTGTTAAGGAACATCTCAGTGTGTTCATGTGGGAATGTATCTGTGTGTGTGTGTGTTTTGCAGATGGCTTGAGGAGCCAGCAGCCAGTGGCAGTGTCAGAAAGCATCTCATCAGGGATGGGGTGGAATAAGAGGAGGGAGGAAGGGGAGAGAAGAGAAGGAAGTAGAGGACAGGGTGGAGATGAAGGAGGCGTTGCAGGGTGGAGTGCAGAGCATCCTTCTCATATGCTTCCTATACATCCATCTTTTCCTCCTATTTCCTTAGTTTGCATGCCGTAGCCATCACTTGATTTTATTATAGGAAAAGGGGGGAAGTAAACAAAAAATGTGTTTTTTTTGTGGTAATTGTGACAATGTTACACAGATGGTCAGCTATTCTTCTGTGTTTTGTAAATTGTCTTCTGTTTGTTCTCATTGGACTATAATAACATCAGGCTCAGCTTCTTGCCCCCAGCTACAATTTTTGTTTTTGGGGAACCGAAGCAGAACACAGCAGAGCTCCTTCTGTATGTGTGTGTGTGTGTGTGTGTGTGTGTGTGTGTACATCCAGCTCCGTGATGGCCTGACCAATCAGCTCAACTTTTCAACTTTCAAGAGAAACTTAGTTTAAGCAGCTGTTGGCCATGGGGAGGGAGGACGAGGAGGACGGGGAATGAGGTGGGAGAACAACAGAGATGAAAGGATGAGACAGAAAACTGGGGGAAGAGGCAGGAGAGAGAGAGAGCAACGGTGGAAACAACGCTTGGAGGTAGAGAAAGGGGAAGGAGTGGAGAGCAAACAGACATGATAAAGTAAGGAGAACGTGAGGTTAGGGGATGGGAAGAGTCTGAGGATAACCAAGGTTGAAGGAGGAGAGGGGAGTCGAAAGTGGTGTGGGCAAAAAAGGCAAACAGAGCAAGAAGAGAGACTATCATCGGTTCATTATTCATTCTTTGCTTGTCTCTCTGTCTTTGTTTGCTGTCTGTCTCTTATCTCCCTGTTTGTCCACCTTTGTCTCTCTTCTCATCTACAAACATCCTTCTTTTCTTTCTTGTTCAAGTTCCTGTTTGATTTTGATGTAATAACGCTGACACGGATTGTTTTCTTTTTTTTATTTGCCATCATATACTAATAGCAAAGAATGAATGACTTTGAAAATTGGAAGGATTTGTAAATAAATGGAATAAAAATATAGGGAATGGATGAAATAACCATGACAATTAGCAATCATGTTAATATTTTTGAATAAAGATGGGAAACGTAAGATGTGAAAAATCACGCCTTTTATTAGGGACGTTTGTTACTGTTGGTGAGTTTTCCTCCCACATTGATTGATTGAATTGTATTTATTGATTAGATAAATTAAGATTTTAACACAATGCCCCTCATGATTTCTTAAGATCACTGTTTTAAATTCAACCTGCTCTCACAAAATTATGTGAAATGACCACGACTTCTTAACACCGAATTTCGTGCTGGTGGCACGTAATGTCTGCAATTTCCGTGACTTCAGGCAACAAAACCACTGACCTAAGGCAAAAAACTTCCTGGTAAGTTATAAAAGACAGTTTAAAAAATGAATAAATGCACAGAAATGCCGGAAGTGAAGTAGTTACGAGGGTGAAGTGAGCCACGGAAGTTACGTAAAAGAAAATTGGAGGTTACGTAAAAATACAATGTGAAGCTATGTAAATAAAAAAAAAGTAAGTTGCGTAAATAACGCAAGTTATTTACATCCTGAAGGTCACCAGACCATCACAGGGCTGACAGAGACGAACCACCATTCACGCTCTCATTCACTCATTTCACCAGTTAAACCGAAGCCAACTCCAACTATGCTAACTCCACACAGGAGAGCCACAAGCCAGAGTTGAACCAGGGACCCTCTTGCTGTAAGGGCAGAGTGCTAACCACTAAACTACTACTGTGAAGCCCCATTACTGTATGATATTTAATACAATTACAACACCACAGGGACAGTTACATACATAAGAGGTCTCTGTTGTCCTCTTGGTATCTAAAGGCTGAGTGATGATCAGGCAGAAGGTGCTTAAAGGTTCATCACATTTTCATTTAATGATAATAAAGTAGGGACATTTCAGAGTTACATTCACTACAGAGAGGTTTTCCTATGCAATAGTAACATGCAATGTAATGAAAACTCAAAACAACACTAGAAGATATAAAATATCTATAATTCCATATGCCAAGGTCATACCATAACCTGAATATTATTTCAGTATTACTTGTTGAGGGGCTTTCCAGACTGAATGAAGGTAAAAGAAATTTAGATCAAAAAGTGTTTCAACTATGATCCAAATACATCAACAGCAATTTATAATTTCTTAACATTACTGCCTGCAGTGACAGTGCAGACTTATAATCAATTTACAAATTGGTGCATCAGATTAGACAGACAGCTCAAATTTCCCTAAAACATTCTCGCCTTATCCTTGAATTTATGACAGATATTACTTTCAGGCCCAAATAACTGCATGCATATAAATGTTCAACTGGAGCAGAGCATAAATTTGAATCTCTCTCCTTGACATCTGTACCTTTTCAGTGAAATCCTTTTATGTCGACTGTCAGGGCTCAGGCATGACATCTTTGATGATGCAGTAGCTGCTGATTGGCCTTCATTAGTCTCAAAGCAACACCAGATCACTGGAAAACATTAGGTTTTTTATTTAGCAGGTTGACGCTCTCTAGTGTTGCTGGAGTGTTGCAAGTTTATTAGTGTGCTATTAGTGTTTAAATAACGGTTTTATTTATTGATTAATAAATTGTAATATAAGTTTTCAACAGGATGGCCCTCATGATTTCTTAAGATCACTGTTTTAAATCCAACCTGGCAAATGGACTTAATCATTTTGAATAATATCTCTTTTTGCGCCTTATATACCACAATGTGTTCTGTCTGTAATGCATCTGTTTCTCTATCTTTCTCTTTGTTTTCCCTTTCTGTGTCATCTTGGTTTTCTTTTTCTGTCAGTCCTGCTGTCAATGCAGTACACTTTCTGACATGCTATGTCTGTGTGTGTGTGTGTGTGTGTGTGTGTGTGTGTGTGTAGACATCAAAATAGGTTACATTTGAAAGAGTCACATTTTATATTCAAACCCTGAGGGGATGTATGTCCTTCTACCAAAGGAGAAACCTGTGATCAGGCACAGGTTCACAGACAAGCTGAAATTCACATAAACAATCAATAACACCTTCGTACAAACACACTCTCAGTCTTAAACATGCACAACCTCTCAGGAGATAAATACCCTAAGCAGCCAACTTGCACCGTCACTGGATCCACAGAGATGCAGAGGAAGGTGATAAAATTGCCAGCGATACCACCTGTCAGTCTCCGCCTCCTACCCTCTCTCTGGATTTATTCCTCTTTCACACACATACAGACACATACACAGGTGTGGTTACACAGTCCCTCCCTCTGCTGATCACACCTCAAAAACATGGCAGACTCCGGCTGCCGTGAAGAGCTGCTGGGATTAGCACAGCCATGAGGCAGAAAGCAGGAAACAAAAAAAGAATCTTTCCTGCAAAGCTAGGTGACAGTTTTACTAGGAGTTAGTAGGAAGAACAGTCCACCTGTAGACCTCACGTCAGCTTAGTACACTTTGAGTAATTGCATAATCAACTAGAAAAGCAGACCTCCGTCAAGGCAATAGGGTCAGTTACGCAATGCCAAATTGCACATTTGAAGGATTATATTGAAAACATGTATTTTGGGAGCACACTGGCATTGAAATATTTCATCCACTAGATGGCAGCAGTTAGTGAAGGCAATATGGTCACTGAGACCATAATATAAATTCAAAATATAAATTCCAGATGGTGTTCTGGATCACCACCAAAATCAAATCATCTGTTCCTTGTCCCAATACACACACTCCCAAATCCAAACAGTACTTCATGAGTTATTTTGTACACAAACAAACAAACAAACAGACAAATTCCCGCGAAAACATGACCTCCTTGGAAGAGGCAAATATAAAAACCATGGACTCTAAGAAAAGTTTACTTGAATGGGCAAAAAGGACATGAGCAGAGAACTTGCAGAAACACTATTACTAAGCTATTAAAGTCCAGACATTCACAAATTCATTAAAATTAAGTAATGTATCATTGACGTATTTGACGCCCACGTTTAAAAGAGGTTAGTTCGCCCAAAGGAATGACACAAAATTGAAAGGAAGGAGGCGTAAACCATGCCTACATGTTGATTATGAGAAAGCTGATCAACGGGAGATTAAAAACTCAAAGCAAAACAGAATGCCTGAGAGCTTTACCGCATTGTATTCTGTTGTATTTTTAGTCCTTGAATTGTCATGTGGTGTCTGAATCTTGTGTTTTCCTTCACATAAACATTTTCCACTGTAAATTGGAGCATAAAATCTCACAGACTGCAGGAAATTAAGTCTTTGACACTCAAACCTCTTCGGGGGGAGGACCCCCAGATCCCCCGACAAACTTTACAGCCCCAGTGACGTGCGTTGTCACCATCCTTCAGTTCCGTCTTGACTTTTTAAATCCTGATGAACTGTGACTCTTAAAATGCACTGCTGTGGAAACGGCACCCCAGGTTAGTTTTCTCTTAAAGTACAAACAAGTTCTCCCAAGCGTACTTTTATGGGTTTAAAGTATAACGACAGCTCACTGTGTTTCCACCCTTTTCTAACTTTTGTCCTTGAATTCTCCAGACCTCTGTAAACTTGGCTATGCAAGATTAATTTAGGCCAAACCACATCCATGTTTTATTCAGCTCTACTTTTTTTCCCCTCCACACAATAGTTTAAGTGTGATAAATGTTCTTTCAAGTTCTGAGGTAGTGGGGGGAAAGAAATAAGGAAAGGATTATGGCTGTTATTGTTTGGTTAGTATGGTTTTAGTTTGCAACTATGTGCTATTTAGATTAAGTATAACTGTTATTTTTGTTCTACACTTATTATTATGGCTCTTCAGGGTCTTATAAAGTGTGATGTATGGTCAATTCAGTTTAGGTACTATTTACATCCAGGTGTAATTTGCTTTCCATATAAATTATATTATTTTCTGTATTTATTTTTGTTTTTTTACTGCATCAAATTGTGTCCAGATCAGTTTTGAAGTCTAAATGAAGAAAGAAATGAGAAACGAATGGGAAAACTACAAGATGACATCATTCCTTTTGTTTTTCAGCTTTGAATTTAATCAAAAAACAATGTCAGTATACTCTAAAATCAGAACTCCTCGTCCTACATTTTATACCAAATTAGATTTTCCAAGATCTAAGTTGAGCAGCCATGAGACAGGATATGTAGGGAGAGTGTTATACAATATTCTGTGTAGAGATATCTCCCAGCAGCAAACGCTAATGCTTTAAGAGCAAAAATGTGAGGCTTTCTATGCAGGCAACAGCAGAACATAGCCAACATGATACTTGGACGTGTTCTGTCTGTTTCTATCTTCACGCCTCACTGTCGTCTATATGTTTCCACTCTGAAATATAGATTAGTCAGCTCGGAAACTCATTGAAGTGTACTGTACAAGCTGTTGGCTACTGGATGTAGAGGAGGAACAACACAGAAACATACACGGGCAAACTGGCAGACAGCGGGGGTGAGGACCATCATCTATTGCCAGTTCTGTAACCAGTGGGTGAACTGGAGGCAGTCAGAGCTGACCAGTCATGCCAAATAGTGTCCAGAAGCCATTCCTTGAGCAGTAATGGTTTTATATGTCACATATAGCATACATAGCATTGCACATATAGCTGACATAAACTAGAGTACATATCATCAACTTTCAAGTGAGTATTGCAAACTTTTGAAATGTCACAAGAAATTAAGATAAAGACATGAGAAAAAAGCAGAAACGTGTACAAGGCCAGGCCAAAGTTTACCCACATTGGTTGAGCTGCCCCACTTGAGCTGAGTTAGACCAAATTATATCACCATATCATCCGTGCCAGGTATACCTTTGTTGGACTCGAAGATGGGGCAACCAAGAGCCATAAACGAAAAATGATGCCATGCTTTGTGCCTCCTGTCATGTGCTTCTGTAGCATCTAGCATTGCTAATGTTGAGCAGTGAAAATCCTTATCAATGAAAAGTATTATCTATGGGACGCCCTGTGTAAAAAATGTTCACATATGCTACTTAATAATGCTGGTCAGTTTACAGCAATATTTACTTATATTATGCTATCACATTGACCAGTCTTAACTAGCTAGCTAGCTGGGCAACATCGAGCAGCAGCCTCTGGGTCTGAAAAACTGAAGTCAATGTGACTTAAACCTGCCTTCTTTCTAATGACCAGCAGGGTGACTCAACCCAACTTCTCACTTAATTAATTAGCTCCGTAAACATTGTCATAATGAGTTAATGGTCTCATTTGCTAGTTTATGGTCCCTTTTAAATTAAAATACAAAATAAGCTGTTAGGACAGGTCCTTTTTATCCGGGTCCTACAGAGGCAAGGAAAGACTCCTTCCAGTCATTGTTATAACACACAAATGCAAACGGTGATTGTCACTGCATATTGGGACAGGCCGTACTTTCAATTCAGTCCTGCATTTTCAAAACCAAGGCACGGCATGGATGTAGTTTTGGCATCAGTGTTTTTCAGCATTTTTGTCGAAATACAGGAAGAAATACTTTCATACACATTTAAAAAATGTATGTTATATTGCTGCTCACCATTTTTAAAGCTCCCGGGGAACCTTTGTGCAGAAAGGCTCATCGACTGCCCCTCACTCCAGTCCAATTGGTGGCGATAATGCATCTATGCGCTGGTTTGCCAACTGCCAAAAACCTGCAGAAGGAGATTGTGCACAAAGCATTATAGGTGCACAAGGCACATGAAGGTTACACATAAGCATCCTTTGCAATTCACTGAAATAAGGACTCACTTAAGGATCCTTCCTTGACTTTGAGGAGTACCAAGGGTATGCTTTAGGACAGAGCTACCTTATGACTGACAAATCACTGCCACAGTGCACTGTGCATCTTAGAACTTTGACACTTTTACAGTGTGTTTTCACTTCATCACTGCATTATTTGGTCATGCTTTGAAGAATTTTTTCAGCTGTGAACAGCCCTTCTTCAGGTGGCAGCAACAGTCCTGTATGGAAGCATAAAGGGACAATGAAATAATGACAGGAACAAATTGTCAAGACAGAGAAAACATAAAATAAAGATGGATTTTTAAGGTGACCCTCATGAATGCACTCTAAAAATGACTGATTGTCATCTGTCATTATAAATGACAGTCACTGGCCCGGCCCCTCTGTGGAGCTGACCCTCTGTTGTCAGAGACACTCCTTCAAAAACGCTTTTTCTTGCTGGTTTCAGATTCAGGCTTTTTGCAGGATTGGTGACCAAGTTGAGTCTAAATGGAAACAAACAAACAGTAAGAAATGAAACAAGAATGCACTCTCTGAGCCAAGCTGTCCAATCTTCTAAATGTGTTATTTTAATAACAAGAAGTGTGGCATTTTTAATCAGCAGCTGGATCCAAACTGGCATCTCAACATATCTAAAATATCATCGGTTTGGTAGCTCTAAGTTTGTGTGAAACGATAAATGTCAAGAGGAGATTTTGCACATTTAGATGAAGTGTAATTTAACAGCAACACTCTGCAGGACATGCTGGCTTCTTCTGCGTTGACAAAACAATCCACAAAGGTTCTGTTCATACAGCTGTTCTCAATCAACTGTAGTCACATTCTCCAATTAAAGTCCATCAGTCAGCTGTTCTCAATCAGCTGTAGTCTGTGATGCTTTTCAGTGGCAGTTGATGGCAGTAAGCAGTGAGCATTGTGACACTGATGAAGGCCAGATGTCTCGTCTCCTTTAAATAGTGACTTCTTTTTGGAATAAAGTGCCTTTTTTATCAAGCACAACCTTCATCTGCCATCATTAGTAAGTCTTAATGTAACACTAAGCCCTCAATGTAATATTTCAAAAGCATTGTCAAAAGCAGAATCCAAAGGACAAGTAAAAGAAAATCCACGTACACCAGACTTTAAAATATTAAATGTTCCATGTGAGACCTGTGAATTAGCAGCAGATTTCCAGAGAAACATTGAAAGTTAACTCCTAAAATAAACAGTGATAAGTAAGTCCTTGGCAGTCTCGTACACTCAACCTCACAGGCACCAGTTTGCTGCCGAAGTGGAAGTGGCAACCCACCATTTGTCAACAGAAGTACTATGGCTTCAAAGTTGAGGGTGCTGACTCTCACAACCGCTTCACACTCAGCTGCACACCAAGCTGAAGGTCGTAGCCTGATGAAGCTGGCAGAACGATATAATCAGCAAAAAGCAGGTCACCAAACTGTCCTTAGCTCCGCCAGGCCTTTAGATTCTGACCATGAAGATCACAACTGGTGAAAGGACAACCCAACACTTACAAGGAACACGCTCGACTTACTGCTAAGGATGCATTCGCAAGTCTTGATGGTGTTACACAAATATTGGATGGATAGGAGACACCTCTGGTACTCCAGAGTCCACAAAGCACACAAGAAGGCCCCCATGAGCCCTCCAGATCAATACAGTATAAATACTGATGCATTCTTCAGCAACTTTCATGGCGTGTTCACACCAGAAGCAAAGTGATTTTTTCACTCCATGCAATTATAAACAAAGTCAATGCAAAGATGCAGATTTGCATTGCAAATGAAGCACATTACGCACTGCAAATACACAAAATTCATGTCAGCAAAAGGCTTTCTGCAGTAAGATTCTCCTGCACGGAAAAGCCCTGATTGATCCAAACTCCATTCATAAAACAAGTATTTAAAAAGTTGTTTGCTTGTTGTCTTGTGGACAGGCCTGACGAAGCATGAATGCAGACTTTTTACTTACAGACTTTTTGTTTTTTTTGACTTGTTTGAAAAAGAGTTAACGCGCCAGATGGGAGATGGAGATGATTTTTCCAAATAAATTCTGACGTCGTGAACATTTAACTCATGTGACTGATCTGCTGTTTCTGCTCTACTGATCAAAACATGAAAGAACAATTATAAGTTGCCCAATTGAACCCAATTTCTGAAGACTTCTCTATTTTCTCTCATTGGTGGACAAAGTTGTCCGATAAGCAACCTCTTTTTTTATTTTTTCTCTCACCCGCAATCTCTACTTCTTCTACTGTTAACTGACAGATCAGCCTACAGCAACACATTACACTGCCACCTTCTGACCAAAGTACACCTATGCAGCTTGTTTGTTCGCTCTAAACCACTTCATGGAAAAGTCAATAATTAGAATTTTCTTTAAGGGGACATTTCAAAATATCACTTCAGAATTTGCTTTGACTTTAATGGAAACACATTTACAGAAAATAAAAGATATAAAAACTGCAAATTCCACAGAATATCAGATTGGCAAGGCCCTCAAACTTCTGTGGCTATTTATGGCTCCCACAGCATCATTTATTCATCACACACGTCTGTAAACCATCATCAGAAGTGATATCTCTGACCTCATCCAACATAAGAATAATAAATAATTCAATATTATATATATAACGCCAGATCAAATCAAAAGAGCATAACATGATGAAACAATGGAAATCTCCCCTGCAGGAGTTTTAGTGAGTGCAGCACTAGTATGTGTGATTGTGTTGTCTGTGTGTTCTTTGCATGTTCACAAATACAGCTGTGTCTGATCATGTGACACACACATTTGAAGGAATACACCTAAACACAGCCAGACCAATATCCCGTTGTTGTGCGACTGTCTTTTATTTATTCCTATTTGAGATCATCACTTGTGACCTACTTGGAGTGAAACTCCGGCTCCTGATGTGACGCGCGGTTAAAAATAACTCTGAGGAAAACACAAACACGCACTCCTACTGTACGCTCACACACATGTGCGCAGAAAACACACGCACGTTCGAATCCTGATATAAACTCGCAAACAGAAAATACACACACTAGTTCCTTCCACACTGCTGACCACAGTGATTCCCTAAACAACATCACACAAATACAAGGACATAAGTGAGGGCCTGCTTTCACACAAAGCTGGAACATATATACAAACACACAAGGACACAGAGATGCGTGCAAACATGTAAAAAGCCATACACAGATTCTGACACGTACACACACACACTCTCGCGTTCTCACGCAGGGAAACGCAATGACACTCTCTCACTGTTGTGTCAACCTTTGTTTGTCTCTTCTTCTCCTCCTCTATCGTTCTTCTTGTCCTCCAACTGTGCATCCCTTCATCCCTGACCCTGTTATCTTCTGGAGCATCTCAAAGAGACGGCGAGAGGAGGAGGGGAGAAGGAGGAGGAGAGAATCCTTCCTCTTTCCCGTTTCCCTGCCCTTTTTCTTTTCTTTCATTGTGGCTTTTGCCTTAACAAAACATTCGCTTTACACCTATTTGACATCTAATTCTGCATGGCTACACACGTGTGCAGTATATGGACACACAACACACACAAAGGAGCATATAAACGCAGAGCTTTGAATGGGATGATGTTCTATAGTTAGTGGGCTGTTTGAAGAGGGAAATCAGCGATGTATGCTGAGAGATAAAGACGGAAACAGAAACATAGAGAGACGCAGGGAAGTATAAAGAAAAGTCAGGGCTCTGCAACAGTAGCATTCCTCCTCCGCCCTCTTTCGTCCTCCCTCCATTTCACTCTTGCTGTCTTTGCTCTCTTTCTACTGCAAGGTCATTAACTTACACTTGGGGGGGTGGCAGTAAAGACGAGGACAGGGAAGAAGGAAAAAAGCAGAGTTTGACTTGGTCTGGCAAGGACATGAAGCAAGCAGCGAAGTGGTCTGTGGATAAAGAGATGCAGCGGAGGGAAATATATACATACTTACATGTAACTGGATAAAGCAATACGTTATTGTTTGGTATGAAATGTAAATATTGTTTTGGGAAAATTTGAAACTTTATATTTTGGAAAAAATAATTGATTTTATGATCATATTAAACTTATGATGCAATTCTGTATTCATGAAAAAGACTTAAAGGGTCGGGGGGTCACCTCAATGTTTTGAGTTCACTGACACTTTTACAACCAGAAGTAAAGTATTCAGATCCCTTACTTAAGTAAAAGTACTAATACCACACTGTGAAATGACTCCAATTCAAGTAAAATTCCTGCACTCAAAACTTAGTTCAGTAAAAGTGCAAAAGTACCAGCATCAACTGCTGACTGACTGCTGACAGCTGATGTTAGCGGTGTTAGATTAGCTTAAAACTTCATGCCTGCAGGTCTGAAAAGTGAAGCCAACGAGGAAGTGACTTAAACCTGTATTATTTTTAATGGCTAGCCGAGGGCGACTCCACAGCAAAAAGGAATCTTGATAGTTTTGAGACTGTTTCAATACAGCATGATTTTTATGCTAAGTGATGGTATGCTTTGGATCCTTTTGATTTAAAGATCTCTACCAAAATGTCTGTTCTCATACAGAAGGCCTAGACTTTACGCTCTCTGTTGTGTGCAATCCAAAACTAGTTTTGATTGAACAGTTGGTCACATCTGTCTGCTTCTGAATGAGAAAATCAAAACATTTTTGCAGACAGGTGTTTTGACACTCCATGGAAAGCTGCCAGTGTGTAATTGAACAGAACTGACACTTGAAAACAATGACTGCAGCAGGTAATTAAGTTTGACATGCATCAAATTTAGTCCCAGTACCTTTTAAACTTTTACTTCCTTTATAATTAGTTTCATGCTTCACACCTTAAATGCTCACACACGGGGGATTTTAAACTGCTAAAATGAAGGACACTAGTGTTTCCTACAGGTGTTGGCATCAAAACAGCAATACATTTCACAATTTTACCTCAGTGCACCATTTAGGCAGAGATTTGTATTTTTTCAATGTTTTTAAATATTTGACATTCAATCAACTAATGAGCATAGTTAATGACTCAATGAGTACTTGTGTTTAATTTATCGTAATGATTACAATGGGAAATTAGCTGCAGCAGATATTTCACCTTGACAATGTAGATCTGCAGTAACATTTTGAACAAGTGATTACCCTCTGTGTACCATTATTGAGCATGTCTAAAAGAAACAGATAAACATGGCAGATTCACTGCGTCATGCTGGAAATGATTTTATGAGAAACACCATCAGCGTAATAATCATAACCTGACTAAACGGCTGAGCGCAAACTGCAAAGGCAATTTAGAGTCTTCATTCCCATTTAGCTCCTTATCAAACAGCACCCACACGCTTGCTCTCTCTCTCTTTCACACACACTCTCACACATACACACAAGCACACAGTGTTACACACATTAAGATCCTATTCAGAATGATTGGCCATTATGCTGTAATAGCAGATTACACAGTAACGGTAAAGGAATAAAACTGTCAGCATTATTCATTTACACATGCCTATTATGTGTGCACGCATATACAGACACACGGACAAACACACACACATCTCTGTTTGTCTTTTATCTTTGCGGGGACTCTTTTGACAAAATGCATTTCCTAGTCCCTTACCCTAACAGTGACTATCACAGCTAAATGCCTAACCCCCACATAGACCCTAACCCTAAACCTAAACCTGACCATAACCTTAAACTGAAAAACAAGTCTTAGAAATCTTAAAATGTCCTCAGTCTTGTCATAGTCCTCACTACGTAGGAAGTACAAGTACACACACACACAGAACAGTTGCATTCCTTGTGCATCTACACAAGAAATGTATTGTGTACTGCACACACACACACACACACACACAAATACATATACATGAGGAACAACAGCAGATGGCTGACTGACCCTGAGGTTTGTCCCTGCGACAGTTTGCTTGACATTCTGGACACAGTTGTCACTTAGACTTAGAAGCAGTTCTGCTCCCCATTGCGACACACACAAAACACACACACACACACACACACACACACACACATAGCAATACTGTACATGACACTTGCATATACAGTTAATGAGTGGGGAGAGGAAACTGTGTGCACATTGCCCTCAGAGGACCTCAAAATCATTATTTGTCGTCAGTCCTGTTAAGCTGCAGTATATCAAAGCATAACATGTAAGACATTAGAAAAGCTTGTTTCCACTTTTTCTCAGATTTTAGGTTAATTTGTTTCTTTTTCATTGACTGATATCCATCAGTCT
Organism: Serranus cabrilla; assembly: GCA_903364295.1. Classification (NCBI taxonomy): domain Eukaryota; kingdom Metazoa; phylum Chordata; class Actinopteri; order Perciformes; family Serranidae; genus Serranus; species Serranus cabrilla. Next base: position 73,783 of record CAFUXE010000768.1, on the reverse strand, counting down.
ACCTATGTGTCTAGGTGGAGACAGAGACAGTCAAGGACACATTCACAGGTTGGCTGTCAGAGGGTTTCAACAACTAGGGATGCCCAAGACACCTGTTTCAAATGTTACCATGTGATTGAATGGGTGTCATCAGGGGTTGGCATCCTCCAAGGGATGGATTTGTAGGAGCCTGCTCCACTTTCTATAGACCACTTCACAACAAGTTTCATTAAGCTTAGATGCTAAAGCCGCTTTTTAGGTTTACAAAATAAATAGTACAGGGTTAGATTTAGCTTCAAACATCATGGGTTGGATTAAAAAAGCATAAATTGGCCAAAAGAAAAAAAAAACTACATGGTTTAGTTTAAAAAATAGTGTTTGCATTAAATTAAACCTTACCTCATATGATATAAAGGTACCTTTTGTTTTACATTTTAAGTCTGCCATGTGATGATAACCCTGGGTACCCTGAGTGGAAGTCCACAACCACAGCTTTCATTCTGTCATGTTCTTCTTCCTTCCTGTGTTAATCACGGTGGCCACTAGAGGTCAGTGCCTAGCAACAAAATTCAGTATAGCGGCCAATTTAATGGGCTAACAGTGGCCTTCTGGACCTACGAGAGGGAGGAGCTTCTAACTCATATCTATGAGGCTGATGACCGCCCCTTCAATCACCTGATAATGTCCAAAATGGGGATAATGGCTTCTATAGTACCATGCTGTCTCATATCGTAAGCCGCCATATATGAAGGAGCTGCTGATTACTATACCCTTGACCTGAACTTTGTCGCAAGCCTTGATTTTATAAATAAATTCTCCAGCACCTTTAATATTTGTTTCCTTGTATCATTCTTTTCCATGCAGACATTAACAAATTGTTAAAATGTGCATGTGTGGGTGTGTGAATGAGTGA